>CM044005.1:5587719-5597719 GCA_024085815.1 Flaveria linearis | reverse complement strand
CGATCCATACGCCTCCTTTAACAATAATCAATATGTGTCACAACTTAGCACATAATAATAATGTAGAGACGCTGTGGTCTAATCGCTCTGCCACAGATAGAGCACGTCACTTGTGCCACAATGACGCCCTATGTCCCCATAGGTGGATGTGCTCGGGTATGGAGGTCAATGATACAATCAATCAAGCCAATATAACACAATAAGTTCACTAGTGCTCATAACCCTTAATCAAGGCCACTAGCTATAATCAATCATTTAGGAAGCATGTGACAATGAGTACAAAGCAAATAAAGGCTATCACATGCAAACAATATCAATTATACAATAAACACTTATAACAATAATGTTATGGATTTAATCACCAACAAGTCAAGTTAAGAATTCAAAATACCGATCAAGAACGAGAGGTATTCATGCTACGAGAGGGAAAGGTCGGAATCCGTACCTTATACACGAATGACAATATTCAGAAACAAAGTCTAGGCTCGGTTAACGCCGTGAGAACCTACGATAACATAACGCCAATTATAGTTTGAAAAATTCCAGTTCTGTCTCTGTCTTTTCGCACTCGTTAAAAATACTAAACGACGTCTAAAAATTCTGAAAATCTCCAGTCTACTAGATTAGTGAGTTCTGAACAACTTTCATTTAGAAAAGTTTCTGATTTAGATTACCGAAATATGAGAAAAACGTGGATCTTTACAGCTGCGTAGAACTGCTAGCTGTTACGAAAACGACTGTTTGGAGGCCTAAACGAATGAGTTTTTCAATGTTCTACATATCAACAGATTCGTCTTTCGACGAACTTCGTCATGGACATAAAGTTTAACTGATTTGGATCTGTTATGATAAAGTTATAGCCTCCGTAAGTTGGCTGTAAAAATACGGAACTAATCAACTATTTATAACTTGTTTTTAAACAAAATGGACTATTTATTATGTTTGTTAATATTATATATAACTATAACTATCAAAAGTTATATATTATTCATTTGCATAATATGTCAATATTGTTTTGAAACATAATAATGATCCATTATTTAACTAATTAATAGTATTATAACTAAATAATAGTGTTTTCTATAAACATATTTTATAGAAATATTAAAGCATTTAAATAAACAATTTCTAGGAAATATGTAGATGGTCTTAAAAATAAAAAGAGTTTACAGAATTGGTTTTTATAATTTTTAGGAAATTTTTCTATATTTTAATAGTATTAAAAAGCCTAAAAAAAATATTGGGAGAGGGCCGGGTTCGAACCCGTGACCTCCTCCCCATAATCCCACACCCGAACCAGTGAGCCAAAGGCTCCAGATCGATTAAAACTCATCCCCAATTCCTTTTAAGCACTTAATCCCTGTTTCCCCCAAATCTAAGAACCCTAGTTTCAATTTGGATCAAATTGAAGTTCGATTTGTTGTTGTTAATGCCCAAATTCATAGGGCTTTTGTTCCCCACCCTAAATCGAGTGTATAGGTGTTCCTAATTACCTGATTACGTTTCGAATTGAAGATGAAAGCCACGAAGAACAGGTCGCGGTCACCTTGATGATCGATTGATGCCCAAATGATGATTATAATCCAATTCTTTCAACAGGAAGTTTCTAATGATGTTTTTGATCAAAACCCCACTGTTAATTTCAACAAATGTTGCTCCGAACCGGCCCTTTGATTGAGTTGCAGGTCGCGGTCGAGAGGGAGATCGAATAGATAATTTGTGTTTGTTTCTGTTGAATTTGTGAGTTGTAAATGATTGGAAACAGGTATATGATCGATTAGGTACAGTTACTTGCATTATTATGTCGGTTTAGTGCGATTTTAGAATTGTAAAGCGGCCGAAAGTTGAGACAATGATTCGGATCGATCGCACTAACCATTTTTAAATTGAAGTGGGTTTGTGTGTTTGGTTTTGTTCACGAATCATTTGGGACCGGTTTCGTATCTTATAACCGAGTATTTTGGTCGTTATAGGTTCGCCGGAGGCCGACCGGATTCCGGCCGGAAGACCTCGCCGGAAAATCGCGAGGAGGAGAGAGAAAGCTGAAAGTTTTTAAAAATTTTTCACTATTGGTCCCTGTGGTTTATTGTTGGTTTCATTTGTGGCTTAAACTTATTAATTTAAGTTTAGAAAATGGCATAATACCCCCTAAACTATTATTATTATATCATTATTATTATTATTATTATTATTATTTACGGGTATTATAATTCTACCCCCCTTAAAACAATTTCGTCCTCGAAATTCTAAATAATGTAGCATGAATCCTTCTGAAAATACAATACGGTGAAGAAAATACAATACGGTGAATATAATACTTCTTTAAGCACACACCACTTACGAATGGAGTAATCACTAACAGTTAGGCTTAGAAAAAACTTACACTTAGTTGTCGAATAAGTATGGATACTGTGAACGAATCATTTCTTCTGTCTCCCATGTCGCCTCGCGTTCAGAATGATTTTTCCATAAAACTTTAACGAACGGTATAGACTTGCGTCTCATAACTCGTTCTTGACGATCAATAATAGCTTCAGGTTCTTCCTCATAAGAAAGATCTTCTTGAATCGCGTGAAGAGGGTAACTAATAACGTGCAACGGATGATAGTTGTATCCCCTCAACAAAGAGACATGAAAAACGTTATGAACAGGAGAGAGTTGCGGTGGCAATGCTAAACGATACGAGACTTCTCCAACCCTTTCAAGAATCTCAAACGGACTGATAAAACGTGGACTTAACTTTCCTTTAATTCCAAATCGACGTATGCCACGACAAGGTGACACTTTGAGAAACACATGATCTCCGACTCTAAATTCCAACGCTCGTCGGTGTTGATCGGCGTAACTCTTTTGTCTAGTTTGGGCTTCTTTCAACTTCTCTCTGGCAATGGCAACTTTGTCATTAGTAATTCTAACCAATTCCGGTCCTTCGATTATCTTCTCTCCAACCTCATTCCAACATATCGGTGCTCTACACTTTCGACCATATAGAAGTTCAAACGGGGCCATATTTATACTAGCCTGCCAACTATTATTATACGCGAACTCAACTAAGCATAAATACTCATCCCAATTGCCTGTCCATTCGAGTGCGCATGCTCTAAGCATATCTTCCAAAGTCTGAATAGTGCGTTCAGATTGTCCGTCAGTCTGCGGATGGAAGGCTGTGCTAAATCTTAACTTGGTTCCCCAAGCATTTTGGAAACCCTTCCAAAAGCGTGACGTGAAACGCGGATCTCTATCACATACAATCGATGATGGCGTGCCATGAAGTCGAATAATATCTTGCAGAAATATCTCTGATAATTTGCTAACTGAGTAACCCTGTTGGATGGGCAAGAAATGAGCCGACTTTGTGAGTCTATCGACTACGACCCAAATGGCGTCGTTCTTCTTGAATGTTTTTGGTAGGCCTGTAACAAAATCCATGGAAATATCATCCCATTTCCACACAGGAATATCTAATGGTTGCAGTAATCCACTAGCTCTTTGATGCTCAATCTTTACTTGCTGACAAGTTAAACAATGACTCACGTATTTAGCTACGTCTTCTTTCATACCACTCCACCAAAAGTTCTGCCTTAGATCTCTATACATCTTAGTGGCTCCCGGGTGAATAGAGAAAGGTGAACTATGCGCCTATGCTAATAAGGAGTCACGAAGGGTTGAATCATTTGGCACACATAATCTATTTCCACACCAGATAACTCCTTGTTCATCAACTCGAAACTCAGATTGTTTCCCTATCTTCAAATTTTGTAATATCGCCCAAAGTTCTCCATCTTGATTCTGAGCTTCCTTGATCCGTGTAATAAGATCAGATTCTATCCTCATCTTGGCTAGATAACCGTTAGACTCACCAAGCTGTAACCCAACTTCCATTCTATCCAGATCTGAGATAATCTGTGGTTGGATTTGAAGACATGCCACTCCACCTGCACTCTTTCGACTGAGAGCATCTGCCACGACATTCGCCTTGCCCGGATGATACTGGATGTTGGCATCGTAATCCTTGAGTAGTTCTAACCATCTCCTCTGCCTCATATTGAGTTCTTTTTGAGTGAAAATATACTTAAGGCTCTTATGATCAGTAAAGATGTCACATGTCTCTCCATACAAATAATGTCTCCAAATCTTTAATGCAAACACTACAACTGCAAGCTCTAAGTCATGTGTTGGGTAGTTTACTTCGTACGGTTTAAGCTGTCGGGAAGCATAGGCAATAACTTTACCATGCTGCATAAGAACACAACCGAGTCCTTTCTTCGATGCATCACTATAAATTTGGTACCCGCCAGATCCCGAAGGTAACGTAAGAATAGGGGCAGATACCAGTCTTTTCTTCAGTTCCTCAAAACTCTTTTCTCTATCCTCGTTCCACGTAAATTTTACACCCTTTCTCAATAGTTGAGTTAGAGGTAATGCTACACGAGAGAAACCTTCCACAAAACGTCGGTAATAGCCCGCTAAACCAAGAAAACTACGAACTTCAGTGACGGATGTCGGTCGAGGCCATTTAGTAATAGCTTCCACCTTTGCCGGATCCATAGTGATACCTTTAGCTGATACAACATGGCCTAAAAATGCCACTTGTTCAAGCCAAAAGTCACACTTAGAAAATTTAGCATATAACTTCTTTTGGCGTAAGGTCTCCAAAATTGTGCGAAGGTGGTCTTCATGCTCCTCTCTACTTTTAGAGAATACCAAAATGTCATCGATAAAAACAATTACAAAGCGGTCCAAATACTCATGGAACACTCTGTTCATGAGGTCCATAAAGACAACTGGAGCATTAGTCAAGCCAAAAGGCATAACTAGGAACTCATAGTGACCGTAACGGGTGCGGAATGCTGTCTTAGGAACATCTTGATCTCGGATCCTCAATTGATGGTATCCTGATCTAAGGTCGATCTTAGAGAAGAACTTTGCTCCTTGTAGTTGATCGAAGAGATCGTCAATACGCGGTAACGGATAGCGGTTCCGGATAGTAATCTTATTAAGCTCTCGGTAGTCGATGCATAGACGCATACCGGTGCCCCCATGGTGAAACACTTGGTCTAATGAATCCAAGTTGTAATAGCTCCTGCAGTTGTTCTTTCAATTCCTTTAACTCTACTGGAGCCATCCGATAAGGTGCCTTAGAAATAGGTTCCGCCCCGGGGATTAAATCAATAGTAAACTCGACTTCACGCTCAGGTGGTAACCCTGGAAGTTCTTCAGGAAAGACATCAGGGAATTCCTGAACAATAGGAAAGTCTTCAATACGAGGAGTATCCGCTGATGTATCTTTTATAGAAGCTAAGAATCCCTCACATCCACGGAATATAAGCTTTTGGGCTTTCATAGCAGAGATAATTTTGAGAGGCTTCCGAGGTAGGTTCCCTTGGTAAACTAAGTCAGGATTCACAAGATCACCAAATAGCACACGACGAGTTTGACATTCTATGGTAACCTGGTGTCGTGTTAACCAATCCATGCCAAGAATAATATCGAAATCACCCATGTGCATAGGAAATAGGTCAGCCTCTCTAATGATTGATTCGATCTGAATAGGACAGTTTTGGTACACTTGTGAAATAACAATCGATTCTCCAATAGGAGTAGAAATCACTAATGCAGGCTCTAGAGCGGTAGGCATGATCGTAAGGCGGTTTGTGAATAGATGAGATACTATAGAGTGGGTGGAGCCAGTATCAAACAATACAGAAATATCATAGTCACCATAACGAAGTATACCACAAATCGTACCTATATATTGATAACTAATGAGATACTAACGACGGTAAAACTAGAATCAATGGAAGTAGATTATGATTATTAGAATGAATTTGTACGGGAAGATGTACCTGGAGCATTAGCAGCTTCCCCTGCAGTTAGTGCGAATACTCGACCTCCAGTAGTGGGTGGCGCATTGGCTCCCTTAGCATCATTCTCTGGTCGGTTCCTCGCCTTTGGGCATTGACTAACCCTATGCCCCATATCTCCACAACCAAGACAAGCTCCTGTAAGTCGACGACAAGTTCCGGGATGATGCTTTCCACAATGAGTACACATCGGATGTCTGGAAGGATTGCCTTTTTGATTCACCGGTTGAGCTGCAATTGGTTGTTGATAGGGTATCATTTGACCTTGACTTCGAGTCTTACCATGCCATGGCTTAGTGTTCTTCCCCGATCCTTGATTTTTCTGACGATCATTTCCATTTCGGTCAGATCCTTGAGATGACTCACCGCCAGCCTGAATACGAGTCCCATCTCTACTGCGCTTCTTATTATCCTCAAATTTTAACAAAAATTCTTTTCTCTCCAGGTCCACCCTTTTTGCAGCCCTAACTGCTTCCTCAACATTGTTGAAAGTGGAGTGAATAATAGCCTTACGAATCCGATCACATACTGCCCATTGATACTTTTCAGCCCGTTCCTCAGGTGGTCCAGCAGAAGAACCTAGAAATCCTAACAGTCGATAAAACCGGTCTGTAAAATCAGTGAGTGATTCATCGTTTCGTTAACGGATGTTATCATACTCCCGCCTGTATGCTGCTTTATCCACATTCGTAAAATACTTGTCGAAGAATATGGAACGAAAATAATTCCAAGATAGAGTCTCCATGAACTGTTCGCCTCCTCTTTCAGCTACCACATTCTCCCACCATACTTGAGCATCTTCCTCCAGCTTATAAGCAGCTAAACCCGCCCTGTACTGCTGATCAACTCTAAGCACGGTAAAATTTTCTCAATGTGAGCGATCCAGTCTTTGGCCACTGCAGGTGTAGCCGCCTTAGTGAATGATCGTGGTTTTTGCTTTTGAAATCGTGCTAGCCAAACGTCTGCACCAGTTGGGTTTGGATTCGGGTTTGGATTTGGGTTTGGATTCGGATCCGGATTTGGGTTTGGATTTGGATTAGGATTTGGGTTTGGGTTTGGATTTGGATTCGGATTACGTACCGCATCAATCAAAGTCGGTAGTATAGCAGTAAGTGCTTGGGTCATAGCACCAACAAGGTTTGGATCAGGTCCATTCGACCCGCTAGAATTTCGTGAATTACGGCTGGGAGGCATCTAAAATGAAAACATTTCACATTAATCAGAATATCGTGAATTAGAAAATAGTCATATAATATATAAAGAACCTAACCCAATGTCTACCCAATCCTCACATGTCTTAATTATTTAGTTTAAGTTTTCTACAGGAAGGAGCCTAAGCTCTGATACCATAACTGTAACACCCCAACCCGGTTAGGGCTGACGTGTCACACAAACAGTAAATCAGAGGTTCATAACGATAGAATTAAAGTACTAAGATACACACAAATCCTTACATAGGTCCACATAATTTAAATAAAGTCTTAAAACCAAAGTACTTATTAAATCTTATTAATCCAAATGTTCTCATCCTAACTTCTTGAGTTAACACTCTTCACTCGTTCCCCTGAGCCCCTTGAGTACCTGCTATAACAATAAGAGAAAACAACAAAAGAAAATACGGCTGAGCCAAAGAATGCTCAGTAACGGAATAAACAATAGCAATACAATGGTCAATCATGATAACAATGAGATGATCAAATTGAAAATCAATTGATAATGATCATCTAAAAGGAATACCCATATGAGCCAATAACAATAACAATTAACAATGTGTACATTAGCTGCAGTTCTAATGCACCAATATGTGAGATAGGAATGTGGGCACACACACCTAATCATCTCACCAATAAACAATAACAATGATATCCTAGGATCGATCCATACGCCTCCTTTAACAATAATCAATATGTGTCACAACTTAGCACATAATAATAATGTAGAGACGCTGTGGTCTAATCGCTCTGCCACAGATAGAGCACGTCACTTGTGCCACAATGACGCCCTATGTCCCCATAGGTGGATGTGCTCGGGTATGGAGGTCAATGATACAATCAATCAAGCCAATATAACACAATAAGTTCACTAGTGCTCATAACCCTTAATCAAGGCCACTAGCTATAATCAATCATTTAGGAAGCATGTGACAATGAGTACAAAGCAAATAAAGGCTATCACATGCAAACAATATCAATTATACAATAAACACTTATAACAATAATGTTATGGATTTAATCACCAACAAGTCAAGTTAAGAATTCAAAATACCGATCAAGAACGAGAGGTATTCATGCTACGAGAGGGAAAGGTCGGAATCCGTACCTTATACACGAATGACAATATTCAGAAACAAAGTCTAGGCTCGGTTAACGCCGTGAGAACCTACGATAACATAACGCCAATTATAGTTTGAAAAATTCCAGTTCTGTCTCTGTCTTTTCGCACTCGTTAAAAATACTAAACGACGTCTAAAAATTCTGAAAATCTCCAGTCTACTAGATTAGTGAGTTCTGAACAACTTTCATTTAGAAAAGTTTCTGATTTAGATTACCGAAATATGAGAAAAACGTGGATCTTTACAGCTGCGCAGAACTGCTAGCTGTTACGAAAACGACTGTTTGGAGGCCTAAACGAATGAGTTTTTTCAATGTTCTACATATCAACAGATTCGTCTTTCGACGAACTTCGTCATGGACATAAAGTTTAACTGATTTGGATCTGTTATGATAAAGTTATGGCCTCCGTAAGTTGGCTGTAAAAATACGGAACTAATCAACTATTTATAACTTGTTTTTAAACAAAATGGACTATTTATTATGTTTGTTAATATTATATATAACTATAACTATCAAAAGTTATATATTATTCATTTGCATAATATGTCAATATTGTTTTGAAACATAATAATGATCCATTATTTAACTAATTAATAGTATTATAACTAAATAATAGTGTTTTCTATAAACATATTTTATAGAAATATTAAAGCATTTAAATAAACAATTTCTAGGAAATATGTAGATGGTCTTAAAATAAAAAGAGTTTACAGAATTGGTTTTTATAATTTTTAGGAAATTTTTCTATATTTTTAATAGTATTAAAAAGCCTAAAAAAAATATTGGGAGAGGGCCGGGTTCGAACCCGTGACCTCCTCCCCATAATCCCACACCCGAACCAGTGAGCCAAAGGCTCCAGATCGATTAAAACTCATCCCCAATTCCTTTTAAGCACTTAATCCCTGTTTCCCCCAAATCTAAGAACCCTAGTTTCAATTTGGATCAAATTGAAGTTCGATTTGTTGTTGTTAATGCCCAAATTCATAGGGCTTTTGTTCCCCACCCTAAATCGAGTGTATAGGTGTTCCTAATTACCTGATTACGTTTCGAATTGAAGATGAAAGCCACGAAGAACAGGTCGCGGTCACCTTGATGATCGATTGATGCCCAAATGATGATTATAATCCAATTCTTTCAACAGGAAGTTTCTAATGATGTTTTTGATCAAAACCCCACTGTTAATTTCAACAAATGTTGCTCCGAACCGGCCCTTCGATTGAGTTGCAGGTCGCGGTCGAGAGGGAGATCGAATAGATAATTTGTGTTTGTTTCTGTTGAATTTGTGAGTTGTAAATGATTGGAAACAGGTATATGATCGATTAGGTACAGTTACTTGCATTATTATGTCGGTTTAGTGCGATTTTAGAATTGTAAAGCGGCCGAAAGTTGAGACAATGATTCGGATCGATCGCACTAACCATTTTTAAATTGAAGTGGGTTTGTGTGTTTGGTTTTTGTTCACGAATCATTTGGGACCGGTTTCGTATCTTATAACCGAGTATTTTGGTCGTTATAGGTTCGCCGGAGGCCGACCGGATTCCGGCCGGAAGACCTCGCCGGAAAATCGCGAGGAGGAGAGAGAAAGCTGAAAGTTTTTAAAAATTTTTCACTATTGGTCCCTGTGGTTTATTGTTGGTTTCATTTGTGGCTTAAACTTATTAATTTAAGTTTAGAAAATGACACAATACCCCCTAAACTATTATTATTATCATTATTATTATTATTATTATTATTATTTACGGGTATTATACATATACATATACATATACATATACATATACATATACATATACATATACATAT
>CM044005.1:5382719-5585219 GCA_024085815.1 Flaveria linearis | reverse complement strand
CCTACGCATACGCCTACGCATACGCCTACGCATACGCATACGCATACGCCTACGCATACGCCTACGCATACGCCTACGCATACGCCTACGCATACGCCTACGCATACGCCTACGCATACGCCTACGCATACGCCTACGCATACGCCTACGCATACGCCTACGCATACGCCTACGCATACGCCTACGCATACGCCTACGCACGCCTACGCACACGCATACGCACACGCATACGCACACGCATACGCACACGCATACGCACACGCATACGCACACGCATACGCACACGCATACGCACGCATACGCACACGCATACGCACACGCATACGCACACGCATACGCACACGCATACGCACACGCATACGCACACGCATACGCACACGCATACGCACACGCATACGCACACGCATACGCACACGCATACGCACACGCATACGCATACGCATACGCATACCTATACATATACATATACATATACATATACATACATATCTGTATGTATATATATCTATACGTATACGTTGCTTTTGACCTATTTGTTTTCTTGTGCAGATATGTCTTCCGATTCTGATATTGAGGCTGACGTTGTTGACCACATTGCTGAGCATCCTTGGCTACAGTTTGAGGCCGGTTCCATTGAGCACGCTAAGTGCTCAAAATTTATTCGTATGAAGATCGGTCATCAAAAGGCCGTAGATTGGAAGGTTATGGCTGAGTTAGGAGAGCGCGATCGTCTTGCTGCTATTATCGGAGACGATACGCCGTGGAGACGTCTCTTTGAGATCGCGTTCTTACCGTCCCATCGTGAGCTGGTAGTAGAGTTTTTATCCACATTTACCTATATTCACCCAGATGAGATGGTGGAGGATGATGAGCGCTCGGAGATTTCTTTTATGCTTTGTGGACATGCACATGAGATGTCCATTGAGCAGTTTGCAGTTGTCTCGGGGCTTTATTATGAGCCGGAGACTGTTACCCCTCTGTTCACCGAGGGTATTACTGAGATGGGGGAGGGTACATTGAGAGAGTGGTGGCCTCAGATTGCCGGAGGTCCGTTTCAGAGGACTAAAGGCAGGGTCACCGGCATTCGAGATCCTCTTATCCGTTATCTGCATCGGATGATCGCCACGTCCATCACGGGACGTGGCAAGAGTCGGAGTGGTGTACCATTCCCGACTTATTTTACTTATACTGTTTGATTACGGGGACCAGGTGTAACCTGGCGAGATGACTGGAGAAAGTTTAAATATGCATGGGCACGTTTGTGTGAGTCTCCCACGGCGGAGATTTACGAGTATAACTATAACCTTCTTTACGAACGACTAGTTGAAGCGAATCGAGAAAGTAAGTTTTTATTATATTTTAATTATGTTTTATTATATTTTCAATATATAATTTAATTATGTTTTATTATATTTTCAGAGGTATTGTCATATATAAACAGAAACTGGTTAGAGAGTTACAAAGAAATGTTTGTATCAGCCTGGACTAACTCGAACCGCAATTTTGGCCAACGCACAACAAATAGGGTGGAGAGTCAACATGCAAATTTAAAAAGATATCTTAAATCAACAAATAGCTCACTGGATAGACTTGTGGAGTTTGTAGATCAATTGGTGAACGCACAAGAGGTAAATTTAAAAGAAAGCTTTGAGACAAGCAAAATTAAAACCGTGAATCATCATAAACTTCTGCTATTTGATTACTTAAGAGGCAAGGTTTCACACATAGCTCTTGATTTATTAGTTGCCGAAAACACTAAATTGCATGTGATGCGCTTTGCAAATGCAACATGTGGTTGTCATCTTTTCACTAGTTGTGGCTTGCCTTGTGCTTGTCGGCTGGAAAAATATGAACATTCTGGTAATAGCCGCTCCATCATTATCATTTTTCTATTAAAGTGACAAATTATATATTAATTTATACTTTATAATGCAGGCACTAAAATTCCATTAGATGCAATTGACGTATTTTGGACGAAGCTTGATAACATTAAGCCATCATATACGGTGGATGAAAAAGTTGATGTTGAAGAAGAAATGGAACGGGTGAAACAACAAATAATGACACAACCCGCAGCTGTAAAATTTAGTTTGGTAGAAAGAATAAAAAAAATTGTGTATCCATGAAAAAATAACAAAAAAGCGCCTGTTGTTCAAACAGATATTCGCGGTCGTCCAACGTTAAAGGTTCAACAACAAAAGTATGACACTCAATAAAGTACGTGCGACATGCCGAGACATAGCTCGTTTATTGCGTCTCACATTTCCGGAAGAACAAGTTCAGCTGTAAAGCCCCAGAAGCCCGCCATGCAACGTAGTCGTTCAACATCATCTAAAGTATCACGGGGTACTAATGAGTTTTCTTCGATTATCGGAGATCACCAATTAAACAATATAAACAGGTTAAAAATTGGATTCCGTCAATCTTTCATCAGTATATTTCATGTATACGAGATGTCCGACCCGATGGGAATTGTGGTTTTCAATCAATAGCTTTAGGCTTAGGGTTTGACGAAAATAAGTGGATGTATGTGCAGATACAGCTTTTAGAAGAGTTGGACAGACATGAATTGGAGTACAGATAAGTTTTCGATACTTTGTACCCCGGACAGTATAACGAATTACGTCACACCATCGATTGGCAAAGTGTGAAACCTGCACCAGAAGAACATTGGATGATAATGCCGTATACGGGATTAGTGGTTGCTCAAAAGTTTGGGGTTATTCTTCATTTACTAAGCAATAATGGTTGTCAAATATTTTTCCCATTATGGGCTGATCCGAAAACTATTATGCATCATCATGTCGTGTCGATTGTTCATGTCAACAATAATCATTTCGTCCACGTTAAGCTAGAAGGAGATTATCCGATGCCAACATTAAGTAATCTTTGGATTCTTAACCGAAGCGTACGTGCTGCAGAATGGGAGATTATGTATAGGATTCGTATCTCGGAATACAACGCAATAATAGAGAATAACCGAGAAACCCCAGCTTATATAAATTTATTTTAATTCATAATTTGTAATATGCGAATTATATATTTTAATTCTAATTTTATTATTGTATTCGTATTATATAGTTTAAATAATTTTAATTTAAATTATGTATATATTAAAATAAAAACTCAAAAAATTAAAAAAATTAAAAAATATATATATATATTAAAACTAAAAAATTAAAAAAAAATAAATATATAAGCTATACGCTGCGTATGGGGCCATACGCAGCGTATAGCTCCTCCACGTATGGGTCATAAGTCACGTATGGGTATAAAATGTCAAACCCTATACGCTGCGTATGGTCCTATACGCCGCGTAGAGGGTATAAAACGTCAAATCAACAATGTACCCTATACGTCGCGTATGGGTCCATACGCGGCGTATAGGGTATAAAATATTAAATCAACAATGTACCCTATACGCCGCGTACGGACCCATACGCGACGTATAGGGTACAGGAGTGTTGATTTATAATTGTGGGGTGTCTAAATAAAGGAACCCAATACTAATAGTATAACAATATAGATACTCTTACCAGGTAAAAAAAGTACAAATAGAAATCATTACAAAAGAACACGTTATATAAATATATAAAACTAGCTTTAGTTACCCGTGTATTACACGGGAGGCGGAGAGTTAATTATTAAAATAATACAAAAAACATAAATAAAACTAAATATATTATACGGGTTGAAAAAATAAAATTGATTAGTTATTGATTGTTATTTATATAATACTAACTTTAGTAAGCCCGTGTATTACACGAGTTAAAAAATAAAATATTAATTATGATGAAAGTTTATGAAGTATATAATGATATTTTAAATAAGATATGATTAAAATTATATCTGAGTAATAATTATAAATAATAATTTTAATTTTTATTTCCAAAAAAATTTAACCATTTTTTCCCAAACAAACCATATTAAAAATATCATTTTTAAAAGTTTCTTATTATAACTCCTAATTTTAATTATTTTTAGTTTATAAAGAAGTTTACTTTTAAAAACATCAAGTTTAAGATATTTTATATTTTTAAAAATGTTTGATTTTTAGAAAAACTCTTATTTTATAAATATTCATTTTCTAGGAGTAACATTAATAAAAAGACATCTTTTCTAATTTATTAAGAAAAAATTTAATCTTAAAAAGAATTAAAATATTTTAATTTTTAATTTAAGTAACTATTTAAGAGCAGAGAGCGGCGGAAAAAATAAAATTAGGAGGTCTAGGAATGTGACAAGTGTCCCCCTAAGTTACTCTTTTAGTATTATGGTAGTGTTTGGGATTCATTTTTTAATTTCCTTTTGACTTATTGGAGGGGTAAAAAGAAAAATGCCCTCCAAATAAGTCAATAAGCTAAAAATTTTAACTTATTGACTTTTTTGGCGGGCTTTTTTGTCTTTTCACCCCTCCAAAAGTCAAAAAGTCCTTTTGAAAAGAAAACCCAAACACCCCCTATATATAGATTTGAATATATTGTTCTGGGCCTTCTGGCTAATTTTATTTTATTAATCACCTCACTAGGAAGTTGATTAGGAGTTTAGGACCATTATTAGTGTATTTTTATTTTAAAATTGTTATGCAACAATTTAAATGTATTTTATTTGATAGAAAACAATTATTTCTATGTTTCGCATTGGATACTGAAATGCTCTATAAAATTATAAGATTATAAGATTATAAATATTCTTGTAATTTACAGAATATATGCCAAAATAAAAAACAAGAACACAAGAATATATTCAGCCAACGACATACCAAAAATAGAAATGGAATAAAGCAAATCCTGAAAGGTTTTGATTTGTTATCCTCCGCCCGAATAACAATAATTGTTGGTTTATTGTTTAAATGAGATGAGGGTTTTAAATCTGAAAAAAGTAAAAAAAAAAAAGAATTTTAATAATCAATCTTTTTTCATCATTGTATTTGCTGAACAATATTGTTTTAACTATTAGTTTTGAAAAACACATTGGTGGAATAATAACGTTATGTGTTTCTATTTGTAAAATATAATTTTAAAATGACTATAAGCTCATATAACATATAAGAAACAATAATAAAAATAACATGAAATAATTTAAAGTATAAAACTTAGAGTTAATCTCGGTTTTGGTCCCTGTGTTTTGCAAATTGACTCCACTTGAGTACCAACGTTATTTTGTCTCCATTTGAGTACCAAATTTTAAAAAAGTAGTCTGTTTCAGTCTAAATTTTTAACGGTGTTAACATTTTCTGTTAGATTTTTGTAAAAATACCAAAATACCCCTAAGGGCTATAAAAATATCACCATCTCCACCACACACTACATACCACCACCACCACACACACACCACCGCCACCACACACCACCGCCACCACACACCACCGCCACCACACACCACCGCCACCACACACCACCGCCACCACACACCACCGCCGGCACACTCCACCGCCACACACCACCGCTACCACACACCACCGCCGACACACTCCACCACCACACACCATCGAATAGAAAATGTTACCCCTCGCTGCATTTCCAGCAGCTGTCTTCTTCGGTAACACACCACCGCCACACACCACCGCCACCACACACCACCGCCGACACACTCCACCACACACCATCGAATAGAAAATGTTACCCCTCGCTGCATTTCCAGCAGCTGTCTCCTTCGGTAACAAAACAGGGTTAATGTTCGGAAGAACACCACCATGAGCAATCGTCACCCCCGCTAACAATTTCCCCAACTCATCATCGTTCCTAATCGCCAAAAGCACATGCCTTGGGATTATCCTGTTCTTCTTGTTATCCCTCGCTGCATTTCCAGCCAACTCCAAAACCTAAATCCAAAAGATTCAAAACCCATTAGATTGTGATTAAAACAAACCCAAATCAACAACAGGATCAGAAACAGATGACCTAAACCCTAACCTCATCGACACCAGATCAAACTGCACCAAATTATCCTCCATCTGACGCCCTCCGATCACCACCAAACTCCTTGGCCTCTCACCCATAGCGAACCAGCACCACCCGCCGCCTCACAACTGTCGCCCCCTTCGCACAACCACACCTGCGAACTGTCCGATTGCAACCATCACCATCTCTGACCGACACCAACCTCATCTCTGTCGACCTTTGAATTCGACCCATTGAACCCCCAAATCACCTTCAACCGACCGCAACCACCTGAACTTCGATCGAAAATTCTTGATTTCGGGTTCACCGGAGTTAAGAGATCGAGAGAGACAGAGCATCGAGAGATTGAGAGTGAGTTGGACCTTCCTGATCGGAGGGGAGGCTTTGGATCCATTTTTGTTCAGGATTTGGACCTTCCTGATCGGAGTGTGTCGGCGGTGGTGTGTGGTGGCGGTGGTGTGTGGTGGCGGTGGTGTGTGGTGGTGGTGGTGGTATGTGGTGTGTGGTGGAGACGGTGATATATTCATAGCCCTTAAGGGTATTTTGGTCTTTTTTAAAAAAATTTAACAGAAAATGTTAACACCGTTAGTCAAAAGGACTGAAACAGACAACTTTTTTAAAATTTGGTACTCAAACAGACAATTTTTTTAAAATTTGGTACTCAAATGGAGACAAAATAAACGTTGGTACTCAAGTGGAGTCAATTTGCAAAACACAGTGACCAAAACCGAGATTTACTCTAAAACTTAATAAAAAGTACATTTAACAAATGATAAAAAAATTGACATGATACAAGTATTTAACGGTCATGAAAGTACAGGTTGAATCTGCAAAAAAGTCATTTAATGAAACTTAATTATTTCTATGTTTTGCTTAGCACACGGAAATATCATCGAATAATTGCCAATTTTTCTTAAAAAAAAACACAAATACCAGTTCATGTTGTTATAACCGGTAAGGGGAAAAACATTCTCAAAACCAATCAAACAACCCAAAGTCATCGTACATACAATATCTAGAAGAAATTAAATCTAAATCATCATTTTTAAATAATTATATAAGTCGACACTGTTCAAAGATGATAAAATTGTCATTGCTGACCTGTGGTTCCGATAAGTAAATTTGTCATCTTCATAGGGAGAAAATTGTGAAAACTTTGTTGCTACATAAATCTTAATCAAGAGATTAAGGTTCGGTAACAGTACAATGGTGGAGTTATTACCAAAGGCTAAGGCTGTGATTCAGAGCTTGAAACTTTGACTGGGGAGGGTATGGGCTGTTTAGCAGTGGCTGAGCCTAGGCTTGGATTGGCAAGGATGCCTGCACAACAAAGACAACACTGTGAGCCACGTCACGGGCAGAAGAGATTTCTCCCCGTCACCACACTCCGGCGTGAGAATAAGTATATCTCCTGAGAGAGTTTTACAAGATAGATTGAAGTGAGAGTGTTGAGAGCAAAAATGAGATGATCTTTACCTGTTGAGTGAATGGAGTATTTATAGTGTTTGTGAGCTGGGGCAAGATGCAACTTGATTCTATCTTTGGTAACCTGCAGTCAATGAACCGGGTCTGAGATCCCTGAGTCAGAAAGTTCTACACCTTTTTGATATAAAGAGTTTCTGACTAGAAATTAATGTTATTTGTCTTTATAGTTGACTTTGGGAGTTTATGGGCTACTCTTGCCTTCTACCTGGGTCAGGTGTTTGGCCTAGAGTGCTTTGTTGTTATATGTCCATTACTTATTCCTTGGCAACCAATGACAGGCTTCCTTTGGTGTTTTCTTGCTTGCCTACCGTTATCTTATTCTCGCTAATAGTTTCCAAGTGTTTGTGGAAGCATCGCCATGATTTGGGCTAAGGACATGCCTAGCCGCGGCCTTCTTTGGGTTTCGTTTGTCAGCCGCGGCCCAGCTGGGTGCGAGTTGTGCCAGCCGCGGCCTTCTGGGCCTTTCGTAGGCTAGCCGCGGCCTTCTTGGCCTTTCATGTGTAAGCCGTGGCCCATCTTAGCCTTTCGTATGTCAGCCGCGACACATCTTGGCTTTTCGTATTGCCAGAGAAAGAGTCACCGCCGGAACCCCCACCTCCAGCCGCGGCCGCGGCAGTCATAGCGCCACCAGCCGCGGCCCGACAGGGGCAGGCCAAGACACAGCCGCGGCCCATGACCATACTCGGAGCAAAACGGCTCTTGCCGCGGCCTTGCCTTGTTCAGGCATGTTAGCCGCGGTTTTTACTTGCCTCGTGGCTCTTGATTTGGTGTTATTCAGGACTATACCCCTTCAAACTTCAAGAGTGATACGCTTCAAGAGGGATAACAAAAATCATAAACAAAAATATAACATAATGTTGTTACCTGATTAGGGGTGTAAAACGAGGTTATCCCTCTTAAAGTTCGAGCTCGATTCATTTAGAGTATTAAGTCCAATGGTCAAACTCGTTTAAAGTATTAAATCCAAAGCTCGAGCCTGTGCGTGAGATATATTTCAAACTTAAACCCAACTTTAAAAAAGAATTTTTAAACTTGAGCTCGATTCGGAATCAACTTGTTACTGCTCATGTTGCTATTTTATATAAACTAGGAAATGAACCCGCGCGTTGCCGCGGTGTTCTTTTATTCGGGTTATTTTTGTTATCTCTATGAAGTCGAATGGACAAAATAAACTTTTTCCAGTCTAAAGTGAGTCGGGTCAACCCAACCTGCTCATTTTCCCATATCAAACATCCAGTATAATGAGAAGAAATCAAGAAAATGCACGAACCTGCCAGATATGTATTGGACCAAGAAATCCAGTCAAGTCTTGAGGTGGTCGTTTATATAGAGACTTTAGCCAGAAGATGATGCCTTTCCCTTGGTGCTTCTTCTGGACATTAAGATCACTGATACTAAAGCCCCAATTTGATACCTGCAACACTGCTTCCTCTACAAATGGTTTACATTACCCTGTCGAACCGACTCCCCTAAATCTCTCTTCCAAAACTCTTGATATCTCAATTCTTCTATAATAACTTTGTCCTGCCAAGTCAAGGAATTCTCCAATCAGACGTCTACAGAGAAAAAACATTCAAGTAAAAACCTTATATAAACAGAACTATGTAGCAGACTTCGAACTGAGTTTTTTTTGTTTATTCTTAACACTAAATAAATTTATATCATCCAAATTGTATTATGAACACTTGTCACATATGCAACTGTTGTTCTATATAAACAAAATAGCCCAATCTACCCATTTACATAAAGGTGGCAAGCAGCACAGGGCTGCCGAGGTAACAAGTTAAACATGTACCTCTACTTTTACATATAAAGTGATCATCGGTTAAGATGACTAACCCTTTTTCCTAGTGACAATGCTAGCCACTTATCTATCTGATCGAGGTAAGAAGTACTGGAAACTTCCTTGCTAAGAAGTACATAAATTTCCTTTTTGGTGTCCATCTCTCCCAGGTCCTTCGTCTCTCAACTTTGTTCATGCTTGGCTCATATGGATTGAGTAAAGGTGCTACCATGAAAGCACCTGTAAGTTGAGTTAAAAAATAGTCAGAAAAAGATTTATCTGATTCCCATATTCAGTATCTCATAGTTACTCTCAAAACACACATCCAAAGATCTTTGATATCCCATTATAGTAAAAACTAAAGAAATTGCAGCTTGATCAGTTTCTGTAAATGCATCTAACATGTAGTATAAAAAAGGTTATGTACCTGCAATTCTATCGGGGATGTACTTGAGGGCAGCCCAGGTATGTAAGCTTCCACCCGAGTGTCCAACCAATCAATTGGTAATTTATTTCTCTAAGAGAAATCAAGTAAAATGCAATCAATCATTAGTTCTTGTACAATAATTTAATTTTGCTGTTCTCTAGAACAACTTGGACAGTTTTCACGACATTGCAAGAAAACCCGCAGCAACGTGCGGGATCCAATGCTAGTTGATACAATTATGGTTGTTTGATGGTTGAAAAAAGCCATCAGGATGGTATGTGGTATTTGAATTTTTATTTGACAAATGAACCGTAAACGCATAAACATTAGAAAACTACTATGAATAAGTTTTTATACCCATTTGATTTTAGTAATATTGATTTTGTATCTTTTCTATTTCTTTTGCATGACCATTACAAACAATCAAATTTGCGTAAAAAAGTACTCATTGGGGACTTTGGCCTATTGGGATATGTAGGTGCTTCTTTGATATGTTGACCCAGACAATCATATGAGGCATGACCATATTGATCAGATTTCACATTGATCATAACTAAAAGTACCCATTTTGACTCGCCAATATGCACAATAATTTGACTTATACAAATATGCTTAATAATTTGAAACATAAGCTGTATAAAAACATGTTGACCCATACCAAATAAAACCGCTTTGAACCATAACTAATACCATCCGTTTGATCCATAACAAATACCACTCATTTTGACCCAAAACAAATATCAATCATTTTGAGCCATAGCTAATATCACCCATTTGACCCATAACCAATATGACCCAAGCTGACTTATACTCAATATCAACAGTTACGACCCATAACCATTATCACTTATTTTAGAATAAATATATATAATGGGGCTAGCGTTGTAAAATTAGGCCGATAGGGATACAACATAACTTTGATCAAAACTTTCCTATGTTTGAGACATGGTATATAACCAAAACGTAAGCTAGTGGATCATGCTATTGCTATTTATAATATTTTTGTCACACCCCGACCGACGGCGGAATCATCGGAGCGGACGAGGGAATGATTGATTGTTCATAACACATGATTGTCTAATAGTGGAAATAATATTAAAATCAGATTATATGATAGCATGTGTTTAACATAAGCAAATACAACAGTTAAAGTCACAAATAGTAATTGTCTTTTGTTTTGACTAAGTCCGGGTCTTATATGAGCATGTAGAAGTCCACTAACTTGCTTAACCTGAAATCATGTGAGAAAATAAAGTCAGCTAACGAATTAGCTGGTGAGTAATCACAGTTTTGAGTATACATATAGATTGATTGATTGATTGAGAATAATCCAATTCACAAGGTAACGTTAAGACTTATATTGCAATAGTAAGCATATAGATAAACTGACACAATAACAACCCCTTGACTTGACACTTGCATATAATAGACTCCACACATACACCATAGATTGACTCCTACCTCTGGCATAATCACCACTCGTAAGCCATATGGGGTGGGTTATCCAAACCAGTAGATCTACCATTGATACCAGGATTGACTAATTGAATTAGGGTTTTACTGTCGTCCAGTTTATCATAGTATGTTCACATAGTTGCAAGTAATAACATAACCTGTCTTGAATTGAATTTAGAATGAAACAATAACAGAATATCATGATTGAATATATTGTATCACATGATTTCCCCCAAATAAGAAATGATATAAAAAGAGGCTATGAATACTCACTTGATTGATGAGATTAGAATCTGGATGTGATAGATTAGACACCAACTATTTCCTTATAGTTAACCTAAGGAACGGTGCCTCAAATTAAAATAATAATAATGTGATAATTGGGAATAGAGTAGGGTTTTCATTTGGTTTTGATTGGTAGTTTAAATTAATTAATTTTATTTGGTTTGAATGTCTTGAAGTAAATAAATAAATTTATTGAAAGTGATTTTTGTTTAGAACTTAATAGAAATAAATGTGCTAATACGCGTAATCGTTTGGTTTATCGTTAAAGTGTGGGAAAACAAATAATTAATTTTATTAATTATATAATATAATAATTAAAATATTTAATTATTTAAATGACTAAAAGAAATGAAAATGTTTTGGAACGATTTAAATATAAAACTTTTATATTTAGTCATGATTTAAGCAAAAATACATAGATATTATTTAAACCCAATAATAATTTAGTGATTTTCAACAATTATTTAAAGTCTATTTTTTTATAAAAATTTAACTAGTTATGTTATTTATTTGAAACAACTAATAAAATAAATAATTAAATAAATAAAATGTTCAAATAAATTTCAGAAAATAATTGAGTTGTTTTAAAAATTTTTAATGTTTGTAAAAATATTTTTATAATTTTTACAAATTTTTCCATAATTTTTAAAGCTTAAAAAGGGCCTTAAAAAATAAGGGAGGTTGCCCGGGGTCTAACCCGGGACCTCTGGCTTGAATTGTGAGTAATGAACCGGTGAACCAAAGGGTCTCAGCCGCGAAAGAAACGGGTTCCAAATTGTTTTAAACATAGTTTCCAATCAACCCTCTCTTCCCGAATGAACCCTAGATCAAATCCCAACCAATTGAACTCCAAATCGATTTTGATAGCATTTGAAATCATAGGGCTTTGATTGCTCATGTATAATCAAGTATGTATGTATGTTCAATTACCTATATGGTGTTTGATTTGGTGTTGAACTTGTCAAGAACAGGTCGCGGCTTTGGATTTGATCGATGGGTGCTCAAACATTGATTATAATCAAATTAATCTTGAGGGAAGCTTCGAACGATGATCTGGACCAATAGCCCCTTATCAAATTTGATTAAAATCGATTGGAGATTGGGTTTAAGGGGTGTTGCAGGTCGCGAACCGTGAGGTATTCGAATGGTGTGTTTGTTATTTGTTGTGGTTGAAATTGAATTCAAAAGACAATTATAAACGATTCAAAGTTTGTAAATGCGGTGCTACTTTTGATTTTAAAATTGTGTAGTGCGATCGATTGAGGTTGGTCGGCCGAAGAACGTGGGTCGAAGATGGGGCGGTTTAGATCGCACTATCCACTCGAATAAAGGGGTCATAGATTCGAATCTCCCACACGATGTTGTCGGGAGTTTTTAATTGTTCAAAAACCGTGTTAGTTGGGTGTTTGGGGGTCGCCGGAGACTCGCCGGAGAGGTTGGCCGGCGGTGAAGGTGGTTCGACGGGGGGAATGGGTTTTAAAAAAAATTACACTTTTGGTCCATGTGGTTTATAACAATTGTCAAAATAAAACTAAAGTTTTGTTTTAGTTTAAATAAATTACTATTTGACCCCCCGAATTTTTTAATGTTATTATTTTATGTACAAAGTTATTAGTTATAAGTTTAAAGTTATAAAACCTATATTTTCATTATTATCAACATTATTATTATTATCATTGTTATTAATATTATTATTTCCATTTTATTATTATTATTAATATTGTTAATATTATTATTATTATTATTATAATTATTATTATTATTATTATTATTTTGTTTAAACTTCATAATTACTAATAAAATTTTATATTTTTTAAATCATATTAATAACTATATGATTGTAATGTGAATTAAATGGCAATATTAATGTGTTTTCAATGAATAGATTTCATTTACTAACATAAACGAGTTCGGGTTACAAATTGAAATGGGTCGGATGTTACAATTTTCCCACATGCAAATTTCCAAATGCTTATATTGCATATGCTTACCAACAAAAATAATCCAAATGAACTTCCAACATATCTGCTATAGAAAGAAAATCTTATCTTCCATCAAGTGAATCCTCATTAAGCGAAAGGTAACAGTTAAAAGATCAAGAAAATGCATGTAAAACGATGATTTGAAGAACTCGAGGAAAATTTTCATTTCAAAGGTGCGTTGTCCGCGACAATGCAAGGTCATGGTCGTTAAGAATCAGATAACCAACATTATTGATTACAGATAATACATTCAAAGAATATCACAGTTTTCCCCTACAGCTTCATGCTTCAAGTACCTAGCCCATAAAGTACAACTAAATATATAAGCAATTCAAGCCCAGAAACCCTAACTGCAACGGTTAAGAGCTTCAATTATCAGCTACAACAGATCATACCCTGTCCTGCTCAAGTTTAATCTAACACCTAGAGGCCAAAACATATAATGAACACAAATCACAACTCTACAAAGTATAAATATCACTAAAGAAGAATTATCTAATCAGTAACATTAATCACAATCAAAACTATCATGTTCAATGATAAACCTAAACTAAGTTTAAAAAAAACTCAACAAGTGCTAATAACATTTCCACACCAAAATGTAACCTTCAAATAACATGTAAAGCAAACAAAAACTCCAAAAGCAAAACCCTAAGCAAACTTCACATCAACCAAAGAATAAGAAACTACACTAACCTATTCTCAAAGTCACTTCCATCAACATACTGAACCGCCGGCACCGACTCCCCTCCGACCACCACACGGGCGGCGATTGATCATCCTTCCTCTCCTTCTCGCGGAAGTTCGACCATATTCGACGGCCAACAGAGAACGCCGACAGGGCGGTGAACACCAGCCACAACCGTCGAGCCCCAAACCCCGGAGGCGCCGTCCACGCGAACCCCCGCAGCTTCGACCGGAAACCTAAAAACACGAGGCTGGTCCACCGCGGCGTCCAGGTGGTGTGAAGATGCATCGGTGAGGGGTGTTGTGAAGATGGATAAGAAATTGGCAGGGGATTAGGGTTTTGTTGGGTCGGTGGCACTGTAGCCACCGACCAAAGTCTTTAATATGTATATATAATGTGTGTATTTATAATTACAATTATATTTTATAACATAATACATATATTATTTTTTTGATATAATATTTTTTATTTATAATATAAATAAAATAATAGTATATTAATTTAATAAGATGATTGTTTAGGCTTGTAAGCCTACTTGAGTTTGGCTTATGAAGCTCAGGCTTGTTTGTGTTTAACCTTATTCTTATGCAGAAGCACGGACTCTAGTTTTAGCTTGGCTTGATTCGCACTATTAACAAGTCGAATATCTCAATCGGGTCAGGTCATTTATTCCTTATCGTCTAGTCATGAAAAACAGAAAATTTATATGTTATCTCTTTTTTTAAACAACAACATTAATCCAAAACTTTATATAGAAAGGTTTAAAAGTATATCTATTAAGAGAACTTTTAGATACCTTACCAATAGATTATCTACTTAGAGCACATAGTATTGTGCCGGGGATGTGCCTAGGAAAACCCGGCCTCAGGGAGAAAAAAAACTCCTGACACAACGCTCTTTTTCTCTTCGTTTTTGCGTTAAATTGAACACTCGTGAAAAAACTAAAACGACACTGTACATAACGAGGAAACTAGAAAAAAAAATTTTTGACTTGACAACCCAGGGATTCGAGAAAACTTGAAATGACTCCCATCTATTTTATGTTTAAATTTGTTATGTAATCTACTTTGCCTTTAAATTTAAAAATAAAGGAAGTACACCTTTTGGCCTACAAATTTTAAATACAAAAAAAAGGTTAAGTTTGATTTGATTTTTTTTTATAGAAGGATGAGAAACCAACGGCCAGAAATTGCGTTTTTCATCCTAGTTAAGATAAGAAGATAAAGTCAACAATAATATAAATATAAATATAAATATAAATATAAATATAAATAAAAAAAATAAAGTAGCGGAAAAAGCAAGGCGTATTGACAGGGCAAAGAGGTGTTTGATTTACTAGGTTCTTTATTCACCCATTCCACCCGCAATGTGCATCTTTTGTCACCCTCAAGGGTTGGTTGTTTGCTTTGGTTCATATCTATTTATTATTCTTTTAATATTTTATCAATTAAAGTTTATTTATTTATTTTATGTAAAAGATATTAAATCAATTTAAAAATAGCAGCGTTGTTACGGAGGCACCGATACACAAGGATCTCCGAGATGGAGAATATAAAAAAATAAAAAAAAAACATGAAAGTGAGGATAGGAGGTCACATGTAGATACGGTTCCTTTAAAATAGATTGAACTTCATTATATGATTTATTAAACACACAAAAAAAAATTAACGTTATTCTCATACTAGCGAGTCCATCTCCATTAATAAAACCACTGCTTCGACTATTGTATATTAACGATTAAGAGAGGTGTCTCTAATACTGAATAAGAGTCCAATCTCGTGTTTATGTAATTTGAAGCAAATATGTAGAGAGTTTTCATTACTATCTGGTTTTTAGTTGACTTTTTCTATCTGTTTGAATGTCTTGCTATATTGCTGAACGTAGAAAAAATAAACTAACAATATTAGAGATGAAATATTAGTTAATATTTTTTGTAATAATTTAATCATAATTAGAAAATATGATTTGATTAAAAACCTGTATAATTATCTTTATTATTCTTCTAAATATAGTATATGTGGCTTTCATTATTTAATGAACCAACTGTATTTATGTCGTAGTTGATTTTAAATTTTTTAAAAAGATATGACTGATCGAGACCACCTAAAGACGCCCCTTGCTGTAGGATACATATCCATCTATACAAACATCACATCATCTTATGAAATTTGGTTTATTTTTTCTTTTTCTTTCTATACCAAATTCCTTTGCAAAAAGTTTCTTTAAAATATCTATTATTTTGTTTATTATTATTAGTAGTAGTATTATTGTCATTATTAGTCTATTTGACAAATTGATGTATTTATGAAACCTATATTTTATAGAAATATAAAATTATAATATTAATGTTGGATATATTTTTAGAAGCTTAGTTAGGTGCTTTTGAAAGATAAACTTTTTAATCATATAATTTTGTAAAAGGCACGTAATTCTAGGTTATATAAATCTGTGTCGGTTTCGACTTGATGATAGCCATGGCATCATTATCGTAGATACCACGAGGCTAATAATAAATAAATAAAATAGTTGTTCTTATTTTTAAATTTATTTATTTTTTAAAAAAGGTTATTTATTCACGTACGGTACACCACTTTCCGGACGTCAATCCCATGTTTAAATCCCTCCCAATTCCCAAACGCAACCGACACGTTTTTATACTTTTAATATTCTGTTTTTTGTGTTAAGTTAGATAAAATTAATAATTTTCTTACGAGGTAAGTTTAGTAATCAAGTTTTATAAATTTTTAATTAGGTCGTTTAAGTTTTAATTTTTTTTTAATTAAGTCATCCATCTTTCATATTTTATTTAAATTGTATATATTTTAACATATTTTTTTGTTAGAATTAGATTTTTTTTATGTTGATTCGGAGTGGTGACGTAGATTTTTGGTATTTTTTTAATATACTTAACATGTTTTTTTATTTTTTAACTAGTTACATATATTGAAAATCCCAACCTCAACATCTTATCCTTCATTTCCTTCTTGACAAAAAAAAATTCTGATGATAACTCGGTTTGATGGTTTAGTTATTCAATTTGAACAATATGCATGACTGGTCAATTGGAACATTTTTAAAACTTAATTACTATTTTTTAATATTTCATTTTTTATTAATCATAACTTCAAAGATTTTTGGCGTCAGTTTTATCCACTAATATATATCTTACCAAAACTCGTTTTAACTATACACTTCAAACATTTATGCTAAAATATCATTTTACTAATTTGAGAGAAAACCCAAAAAAAATACTTCTTGTTATACATATACATGCGTACCTATAATAAGTTATATTAAAAATACTTCAAGGTCACGTGTTACAAATATCAATGGTGGAAGATAAATACATCTAGTAAAAACATGACAAATCAGTAGCTATCATAAAATATGAGTATATATAAAATATTTATAACTTTATCAAATAAAAATCACAAAATAATCATTTATAATAAATGAAGTTTAAGCTCAAGCCTTAGATATGAAACTTTAAAAGAGCCAAGCTTACTCAAAGGTCCAACATACTAAAAACTTAAAAAATAAGTAGAAGGTGACATACCATTGCCAATTGAGTTGTTTAATCTCAACATACACCTGTTATGAGTTATATATGACCAAACTTTAGCTCGGGCCTTCAATAGCAAGAATACTCAATTCTTTGCATTATTGGCACCGATGATAACATTACAAGCACAATGAAAAGAGAATTTATCAAGAAATTTCACCGTCATTTACCATTTTAAAATAAATCTGAAAACCAAATTGTCGATTAAAAATATATAGGTTCTAGTTCGGCTAAACCCATCCCTCTTTGACTTGACCTTCAATCCCAATCACCACCGACTAGCCATCAACAAACTTCCAACAATAAAGAAACCATACGATTTATACATTTTCTAGTGCAAATGCACGCGAGAAGATCCCTTTTAGAGCATGATCAAATGTGCACCAATTGCCATACCAATCAATATCTTGTTTCGGACCCACTTGTAACCTTTTTGAAAATGGGCTCACTAAGTTTCATCTTGAGCCAAATCCCATTAAGTCGATAATATCTTCAAGTAAGGTATAACTTACACAAATAAAGGTATTTTTGAAAAATCTACCATGAAAACTAGAAGTTTGATAGCCAACTTCGGGAATTGTTAGGTTGCTTTCATCACGTGGAACGTGATCTTATAAAAATTGAAAATGATAATGCGGTTAAGTATATTTATCTTTGTTTTGAAAAAGTTGCTTGTACTATTGTTTGTTGTTTAGTTTCCGTGCGGTGTATTTAAAAATATTAATAAAATAGATCCGTATTATAAATGAGATTTTAATTGAAAGAAAATAATGAATTTAGTTGTAATATAAGAGGTGTATATAAAACTATGTTTTAAAAAATATAATTTTATAATATGTCAGCATAGAATTGGACTAAATTATAACACCTAAATAAATTCAAACTATTTTTTAGAGTTAATTCTATTTTCCTCCCGGAGTTCTGACAAAAATAACAATTTTTTTCTTTAAAAGATTTGAAAACATCAATTTCAGTCCAAAAGTTTAATTATTTGTTGGTTTCAGTCCAAAAGTTTTATTATATTGAATCAACTTAAAACAACTGCTAAAACTTTTAACTGAATTTGAAATAATTTATAAAAGGGATAACTTTGTTAAATAGTAATCATTTTTCAAGATTGTTCTAATAAGGTAACTGATAAACTTATTTCTCCCAATTAGGACATTCATAAATTATTTTGTCTCAATGTAGTCACTTATAAATTTTTTCCCAATCAAGTCACTAAAGTTTTAGAATCGTTCTAATGAGATCACTCATAAATTGTAAAAATATTTTAAAAAACAATAGAAATACATAAAATATTAACAATATTTATAAAGAATCGAATCATTTTAAAAAAGTGCAAATTATTTAAAAATTTTGAAAAAATATTAATGAGCTAATACACTCTTAGAACTTTAATGGCCTGATTAAAACAGATAAAATTTTAGTGACCTGATTGTAACAACTAAAAATACGAGTGGGCTAATTGAAAAAAATTTAAAACTTGATTATCATTTTATAAAGTTTTCCCTTTATAAAACTTTTTGCGAGTAAAGTGATTTTTAATAATTTTAAGAAAAATAGTTATTTTTGTCAAATTTTACGAAGTAGATTTGAGTTTAACCCTTTTTTTAACTTTCTATAGTAAGATTTAGAAAAGCAGCATAATACATTATAACATGTTAAGAATCATCTCCAATACCCGAATGAACCTTTATGAAACAAGCAATGTTTTCAAAACCGGACCGGAAAGCGAATCGGACGGCCTAGAGGTTCACCGGTCGGACCGGTCGGACCGGATTACGAACCGGATGACGTCACAAAATATTTAAAAAAATACAAAAAAAATCCAAATATTTAGTGTGTATGTATAAGGTATAATATTAACGAACCGGTGTTCATTAATCCAAAACAACATCCAAAATACATATCATTCAACCGAGCGAACCGGCCGGTTATTTTGAAAACGGTCTAAAACCAACGAACCGAACCGGCAAAGGCACCGGGTCCCGGTCGGACCGGCCGGTCCGGTCCGGTCCGGTTTCGAAACCATTGGAAACAAGATGTCAACATTAATATTGAGTTGAACGTTTTAGGTCATCACCCTCGTATCATTTCTATTATTTGACCATAAGCCCAACTTTATAATACATGCGTGATGACCGAAGTTATTCCCCCCGGCACCCCTGTCTTTCGTGTCTCGTGATCGACACATAAAATATTAAAATAATTAATTAAACAACCAAATATTATAAAAATAAAATAAATTAAAATAAAACTTTGTCCCTCCTATAAAAGCCCTCCGTTTCCTTTGCCACTTCACATCCATCGTTTGTCTCCTCTAACATTTCCATATTCCCAAAATACCCTCCACCCCCCCCCCCCCCAATGGAATCACCGAGTTCCAAAAAGCGAGTCCGTCACGACTCGGACGACTCACCACTCGACTCAGTCGAAGCCAAACGAATACTCCTCGACATCCTCGACGACTCGGACGTATGCACAGTGAGTCACGACCTCGACTCGTTCATCAAAACCTTCGAAGACGAGATTTCTCCGGCACCCGAGGTCGCCGGAATAACCTCCGGCTCCGGCGACCGGCCGGAGCTAGGGTTTCTGTTTGAGGCGTCGGACGACGAACTCGGTCTACCTCCGACGGAAACAGACACAAGTCAAATCGGAATCGAAAAGGCACGAGTTTTGGCTGACTCGGTTGAACTCAGTGAGTTATGGGGGTTTGATGACCAGTTTTCGACATATGATTCGTTCGCGTATGATTTTGTTTCCGACGATGTGAATATTAGTAATAATAGTTATAACAACGGTGAATACGTGGCGTTAGATGGACTGTTTGATCATACAGATGTAGGCTTTGGGCCGTCGGATCTGACGTGGCGGCCGGAAACGTTGCCGGCGCTGTGACGTCGTTTTTTCCCGGTGAACTCCGGTGGAATATTGTAAAGTAGTTTTTTATTTTTTAATTATTACTATTATAAACGAAAATGAATGTTGAAAATATATAACTATATGTTAAAATATATAATTATCTTCCTACTCTAATAAAAGAGTATCTGGGATGACACGTGTCAACACCACAATCATTCTCATCAAAATTTTCCCGTCTCTCTCTTATTAAATAATTATCTTAATTACTAATAATACTATTTAACATTTTTTTTAGATTTAATAAATTAACAAAAAGATTTATTTATTAATGTTATTTCTAAATTATTAATTTTTTTATAAAATAATAATTTATTTAAAGCATAAGACTTTTTTTAAAAATACGAAATATTTAAAATTGGTATTTTTAGAAAGTTATTTTTTTAAAACCAAAAATAATTAAATTTAAAAGTTATAATAAGAAAATTTTTAAAAATAACATTTTTATACGGTTTGTTTTAGAACAAAACGTTTATTTTTTTTAAAAAAATAAAGTTTTAAAAAGTTGATATCATTATTTATAAATTACAGTCATTTCTAATACATAATTTCAGTGATATTATATCTTAGAATATTATTTTATAATTAATAAATTTTATTATATTAATTTTTTATTTATTCAACCCGTGTATTACACGGGTTACTATAGCTAGTTTGTTATACACGTAGATTAACATAAGATTTGTTTAACTACGTATATATTATGCCTATAATTTTTGTATATGTTTAACTGTCAAACATGTCTTATCGTGTTTAACAGGTTAAAAATGACGTGCGTAACTCACGTGTCAAACATACAAAAAGAATTGTTTAACTACCTATATATTATGTCTATAATTCTTTTTATATGTTTTTATAAATCAAGAATATAACATAATAAAGTTTATCCTCTTGATTTTAATTATTAAAAATATAAAAAGTTAAAAAATATTTATTTTATTAAACAGGTTTAGTTGTGTCATAAACAGATTGGCAATTGTCAGCTCTACGCACGAGTAATGACGTTTATAAACAAACGAAGAATATTATTATGTATCATAATATGTTGGGAAGTGTTAATGTGCCAAAGCCGAGGGACCGTTGTTGAAACTATTATAAAGCGAAGGGACTATTGTTGAAATGTTCTTTTATTTGACGTAAATATTTTATCCATATGAGACCATGTCCATAAAGCATATGGTTTATTTTTAACTTCGAAGCAACCATTATAATTTGAAACGAGAAAATTCACAACCCGTTTTTTAAGTTTATGTAAACGTATTCATTATATTATATGTTATGATTATAAGTGGTTATTATTAAAGGATATAAAAATTTCATTGTTTAATCTGTAATTTGGTAAAACACTGTTTGAAACCTTATAATGCTTTTAGTATATTTTAAGTAGTTTTGAGTGGAGAATAGAAAAAAATTAATAATAAAGATATAAAAATATTATTTAATTAAAAAATAGAGAGGTAAAATAGTGATTTTTAGTGTAATTATATGGATAAAGATGGGATCCTGAGATTTACGAAACACAAATCAAATATTTTTTTTTAACTTTTAAGTTTTATTTTTTTAAAACGACTTGCCTTGCATAATTTTTTTTTAATCTTAGTCTCAAATCTACATATTTGTCCAGAGTAGAGATGTTCCTTATTCGACTTCATATTAATATCAAATTACTATTAATAAAAATTTATGTATTATAAAATCATGCATGAAAATAAAATATGATTATAAGTACGTGTAAATAGATACTTTAAGCAAATAAACAATAATGTATTTTTCTTAAACTTTTATTTTATAAAAAATTGTGATTTTTAAATATATTGTTTCAAGAAAAATGATTTAAAAAAATCATTGTATTCTGTATTTTATAATTTTTTTAAAAAAATGTGTTTTTAATAAAAAATAGGTTTTTAAAATTTTAATTTATATATTTTCTAATTTGAAAATAGTATTGAGTAATATTATTAGTTCAACATTATTATGAATAATATAGAGAAATAAAAAAATAAGTATAATGAGATCTATAATTGTTTCACGCTTATTTTAGTTTTTTTATAGATAGATAGATAAGCTAAACAATCATTAATAAACGGATTAAATTTTAATGTAAAATATATACGTAAAATTAACATGAATAATTACAGTATAATATTTTAATGTAAAATATAATTAAAATTATATATAGGTAATAGTTCAAAAAATAAAATAACTATACCATTTTTAACTCTCTTATGTAAATAGTTTTATTTTTAAACATTCGTTTTAAAATTTTTTATAAAAATATTTTTTATAAAAATCTTGTTTTTTAAAAAAATATGATTTGTAATTATTCTGCTTGTTTTAATTGGATTGTTTTAAAATATTTCACCTGTTTATAATTTTTTTAAAAACACAACGATTTTAAAATATTTTGTTTAAAAAAGATTTAATGATTTAGAAAATTTCATATTATATAAACTTTAGTTTTTTGTTATTTAGATTTTAATTAAAAGATGTTTTTTTTAAATTCTTTCATAAAATCTATTTTAGAAAAAAGATAGTTTGACTTAAAAAAATAGATAAGAGAGAGAAACATAGTAATTATAAAATTTATTTTTAATAAGAGAGAGAAATTTGTATGAGAATTTAAATTACTATAACACCCTTTTGGAGGGAAAATTGATTTGTGAATCTCTAGAAAAATGACAAGTGGCAAAAACATGAATTGAGAGAATGACAAGTGACAAAAGAAACTTTGCTTTATTAGAGGTTATAGATGATTCGAATTAAATTTGAATGTGAATCGAATACAAATTAGATTTTCTAAACAAGAAATATAAAAGAAATATATTTGTATTTTTTTATTTTTTATAATTGAGTATAATTTAACATTGTTTTTGTTATGTTTATAGTTTATTTTATACATATGTTTGATTATTAAATTTTTATAAAGTAGTTATACAGTATTTTTTAAAATTTATAATTTTTGAAAATTTTAATATGAATAATTCGAATTCGAATAATCTTATTTGAACAAAACAATATGAATCTTATTCGAATTCAATTCAAATTCAAAATGACTTTAAGAGTTTCAAAGTCGAATAACTAAAATTCATTTTGAATAAATAATCGTGGTCCTAAGACTTGAATTCTAATCATTTGAAAGGAAAAAAAAAACATTTTCTGTACATAGGTTGAACCTTTGATTTAATTTTAAGGAAAAACTTCACATAATAGTTAGCAAATATTAGTAGTGTTCCATTTAGATTATTCGTATTTTATTTGTTTTAATCAAGTCACTTCTATTTTATTTGTTTTAAATATTTCAATATTTTAAAATATTTTATAATTTGTGAACAATCTAATCAGAACAATCATTAAATTTTAGTGATTTGATTGTAACAAAAATTTTATAAGTGACATGATTGAAAAAAATTATGAGTGAACTAACTAGAATAATTTTAGAACTTAATTAAACAAGTAGTACGCCTTATTATATAGATTAATTCAATGAAATCAGCTATTTTTCACGTATACATATAGAACATACCGGTTTCAATATTATTTTATTATTATAATGACAGATTAAAATTTTAAAGAATTATATTAAATATACATCGAATAGATAAAAAGTAGAATTAATTCATATGTATTAAATATCATATGTCTACTTTAGAAAGACAAATATGTTACACATAAAACCAGATTTCCATTTGATTGTTGTACCATTTTGGTAGTGTTGGGTCAAATGCATGTTATGTAATAAATATATTTACATGTAGCAAACTGCAAACCCCTTTTGAAAGAAAGAAAAAACATCGTGGAAGAGTCGATTATATATATATTTAATGCACCATAGATATTGATTAACTTTTAATTCTTATTTCTAGAATTTGATTATTTTCAAAGTCTGAAAATGATGGCTTTTCTAAATCCAAAATTAATATTAAGGTTTGAAAAGAAAACCAATGTTTGGTGCACCAAACTTGTTGTTGATATGTATGGCATAGTTTCTCCAATCGGCCAAAAAGAAAAATACATTTAGATTCGTGAGTATGCTCAAGCTCGGTCTTTAAAACTCATATTTGAGCATGCTTATAAAATATTCTTTAATATGGGCTTCAACTCGAACTCAAACCTTTTTAAACATAATTCAATTTAAAATTCAGTAAGCTAATGTCAAACAATTTTTTTTAGAAAACTCGTCTTGCTTGCACCCATAAAATTGGTAAAACATAAACGTTATATAGGTGGAAAATGGAAATGCAATACGATATTAGTTTATATTAAAAGAATATTAAAAGAAAGTGGGACGAATTTTAGGTGGGATCAATTGCTTCTACTGGTTGCATTACTAATCCATTTCAATAAAATTGAGGGAAGATTTAATGCATGGGTCCAAGTTCATTAATATATTATTAAATAGGATGCCATGAGAAATTTCACACGACGTGTATAAAAAGTAATCTTTAACAATACGTATAAGGGAGTAGGGGACGGTGCTTGAAGGGCCTTTGGGTAGGCTATACCCGGGCGATAACACCGCCGCCACCCTCTCGGGTAGGTCACCGGGTACCCAAGCTCGGGTTCCACTAGCCGATGCACAACCCGATTTCTAATGGCTATAAAGTCGTTAATGTTACCGTTGGCGAGCCGTTGGAAGCCAAGAAAAAAAATTTACACTATAAATACTCACACACATACACAATATTAATCTACACAAACACACATACACAAACACACATATACAAACACAAACACAATCACAATATATTGTCATGGATCCCCGAAGGTCAAAAAAACTAGTAGCAAAAAATCCCGAGGTGCTGGTTCGAGTTCCCGAGGTGGTGGTTCGAGTTCCCGAGGTGGTGGTTCGAGTTTCCGAGGTGGTGGTTCGAGTTCCCGAGGTGGTGGTGGCGCGTCCCGAGGGTATTCACCGCCAACTTATATACCACAACCATCATCACCCAATGACCAAAAGAAAGTCGTCGGGTAGTCATTCCTGTCAAAAAAAAGTCGTCGGACTCAAGAAACTACCCGAACACACCTGATGACCATCAACCGCCTCACATGCCCGACCTCAACGAAAACGTGGGTCCTACAAGACCGACCCGTAAAGTAAAAACATCCGCCGGCTCGTCGAGCGTTTGATGGTTTAAGCAATCAGCTCGCGTCCGACGCTTCAATGAAAGAACAGTTGGTCGTCGTTAAAAAAGAACAAGTTTATAAAAGTATCGTATTGTTAGAAGAACTAACACAGTCGATAAGAGAGCAGCGGATGGAGCGGGACCTAAAAACATTTATGGAACCGCACGATCACATCACCGGTCCAATGTTGCTAATAATATTGGACCGAAAACGAAAAATAGCAGAGAAATATAATTGTCCTTGTGATTTTTAGTTTTTATGTTTTTTAGGATTTTTTATTGTATTTGTATTTTTATTGTATTCGTATTTTTACTTTTTATTATTTAAATTATAGTAATTTTTATTTGTAACAAAAGTTAATTATCTTTTGAATTATTTTAATATTAAAATAAAAGTTTCAGGGTAATTCAGGGTAGTATTTTCAGCTTTTTAAGTGTTTCAGTGTAGTTCAGAGTACTTGTGATGTGTCAGTGTGTAATTGGTGGATTACAGAGTAGTCAATGGTAGTTTAAAGGAGTGCCCCCTCCCCCTAATGATTTTAATGTATAATTGGATTACTGACGGGTTGCCATCCCACTCTATCATATTCACTACTTGAGTATATAACCCGAGATCATGATCAAAAGAAAACTTATCATACTTGAGAGAACACTATGAACCAATCCGCAACCCTTTTTTTACCACATGTGAGAATTGATTCAATTGAACCAAGACAGTAAGACTTAAAGGCAAAGTCTCATATTTTAATGAAATCTTGAGATATTTTAACCCAACCATATCGCCAATAATCATTGTTTGTTGTGATAAGTGAATAAAAGGTGTTGAGTTCATTGTTTGTGTGTTTTTAAATAGACAAACGTTTCATGGAGCGGTCATTATACATTGATTCATTTACAATTCATACTTAACTCATTAGAGGGCTCCTTGGTGTACCCCCTCAATTTTCAACGTAATACCCTACCCTATAGGCGTCAAATTAAAGAAACATTTTTATAACTTAATAGACCTGTAAATGAAACGTACAAACCTTAACATCAACATATTCTGTGCATTCATTTAACTTTCATCAAACACGAACACGAACATATAATCGAACATAATTTTTTGTTAATGTTCATTCATTGAGAAAATACAAGTGTTCGTGTTCGTTCATGTTTGTTCGTTAAAAAGCTAAATGAACACTTCAAGAATATGAATGAACACAAATGAACAATAATAAATAAAAATAAACGAACAATAGTAAACAAACATAACTAACATAAAAAAAACCTTAAATGATCATTTTGGAACTTTTAGCTGTATAGTGGAAATTGAAATCTTACCAAACTTATAGGTTTCTAGTATAACATAATACACATATGTTTCAAATATTAATACATAATACCCTTTTATTAATATCGGGAAAATATCACAGAATAGTAATTAAGTTTTAAACGTGTTCTAATTTAGTCACTTATGCATATTTTTCTGAAATTGGACCACCAAACAATCAAATCGAGTCATCATTAAATTTTCTTATGTCAAGAAAGTAACGGTGCAGAAGACGTGGGAACCAGAATTTTCAATATATAAAATTATATTAAAAAATAAAAAAAAACATGTTAATTATGAAAAAAATAAAAAATGTACCTAAAAATTACGTCAACATTCCATATCAGCATCAAAAGATAGAAAAAATATTTTATAATTGAAACCAAATGTATAACATTCTAAAAACATGTTAACACTTTTAATTTATATAAAATATAAAAATTAAGTAATCTAATTAAAACACTTTTAAAACTTGAGTTATCTAATTGAAACATTTTTAAAAGTTGATTACTATTTTACAAAGTTACTCCTATTAATATCTATAAATGAGCGAACATAAACGAACGTAAATGAACAAACATAGATGAATCTATTGGAACGAACACAAACGAATGTTTATGAAAGTAAACGAACTAACAAAACATGTGTTAATGTGTGTTCGTTTAATTAACAAAATACAAATTTTTTGTTCATGTTCGTTTATTTCCTAAATAAACGAATGTAAACAAACTTTTCGCAAAACAGTTAATGAACGTTCGTTTTATTTAGAGGCATATAACTTACTATGAAAATAAAAGAATATTATTGATGCGTTAAATAATAAAGATGTATAACATGTAAAAGTGAAGAGGAAGAAGTGCGTTTATCATAACTTATCATTAAGGTGAAATGTGTTTACACTTCTCTTAAAAGTAGCAGGATTATGTTTCTATGGCGTTTTGTTTATAAAATAGAAAGTTTGTATGCTTAATTTTATCCAGTAGTATTTCGTATTCGTGATTACTATTTACTAGTTTCAAAGATCATTTTGTCTTTCTTTTACTGCTTTTCTCTTTAATTTATTAATTATCCCATACTAATGATATATATATTTTAAATTTAAACAGAAAGATAAAACAAAAATTATACTAAAAGATCAGATAAAAAAATAGAAAAGGACCTAAAAGAACAGAGGTTAAATTGTCAATCCGGCTTTTAAATAAATCTGTTGATATTTTTAAGAAATTATTCTTCGTGAATTGATAGAATCAGAAATTGTTACATAATATCTTGTTATAACTAAATAAAAGTACACTATTAAGAAAATAAATAATCAAAGAAAATAAGAGACAACTTTAATTATACTCAATGCTATTGCTCAGTATTATCAATAAACATCAAAACAAAACCAGATCAAATTAAAGCTTACCATATATAAAATTAGTCTCAATCAAAACATATTTAACAAGTATAATCAAACTTGATATACGTTTGAATTTCTTATTATAGTACGAGAGCCCAAAAAATTTAACTTGACAGCTATAGTAATGTATTATTTTAAAGTATATATAATATTCGTTGGCCCTTAAAACAAAATAATTACACACATACACATGCTTGTTTCCTTGATATTAGAGTCCGTTCATTTTAATCATATTTATTCTAAGGTTTGATTTGGGCCGATAGCCATCCATTTTAAGTTTGTTTGGGTCAAAATTAGTACTTAATTAGACGATTTAGGTTTTAATGATTTTTAGGTTATTGTAATGAAAGTTTGGGCTGTAGACAAAGCCCAATAACATTTCAAATATGGGCTTAAATTTTTAAACAATAACCTATATCCAAATTCATAACCATGAAGTTGTCTAAATATGATTGCTAGGAAGTAGGAGTGCACGAATCTAGTTTTAACCCAAACCGGTGTTTGGAGTTTTTAATCAAATTAGTTCCGGTTTGGAGCTGTTCTTTTGGGCGGTTTGATAGGGTTTGGCCAATTAGAAAACCAGGTTGAAAGCCGGGTTTTGACTAGTTTGGTTCGTTTTGACAGAGTTCAAAACGGTTTTCGATATTCTGCCTTACACACTGACATCAAGTTATCAACTCTATGGTTCAGTCGGTTCCTAGCCGGTTTTTGCCAAACCAGTTTGAAAATCAGTTTTGGTTCGAAATAAGTTCAGCTTCCTGATTATTTTTTCATCACTAAATTAATGAACTTTGGGCTTAAGTTTTAATCCATTTTTTGTACAGTCTTGTTTGAAGGCCCAACCGCCCAAGTCTAGAAAGTAAAAAAGTTACATTTTCACTTAGGGGTATGGTTTTCTATGTTTGGTTTCGGTATAAACCGTAAATCAAACCATCTAGTATACGTAGAGGTCATGAGTTTGAGTTTTGATACAATATGCTCCAAGTAGGCCTGGTGTCTTACCACAGTAGGCCGTCGGCCGGTGGATTTCCTATGAAATGTGGGTGGGCTGGGTCACCAGTGTTTTCCATGTTAGCATGGAATGGGTGATCTTTAGCCAGTAGGTTTACCCGGGTGACAAAATTTATAGTATTCATTGATCGCTTAAAAAAAACTCCGAAGATATATAAGCTGACCTACGAACCCGATCACAAACGAAGTCAAATGATAACTGGATTAAATATATCACTTGTTGAAACTGAATAGTGCACACTTCTTGTTCAGTTATATCTTGTTCAAATATTACAACCCTTTTAAATATTTAATCTGCTTTTCAGAATAAATTTTAGTTTAAGACAAAGTTATAACCGATGTCTCAAATGCTATTCAGTTATAGGTTGTTATCTTCTTTTTCTCATGGTGAAGTTAGATGTTTTAGGCTGAACATTATAAAGATTACGTAAATATGTTTATGTTGCTTTATGCAATTAAAATTGGATTTCATCTAAATTGACAGATCACTAACGGCTTTTTCAATCAGTGAATGATAATTTAACCAAAATTAAATAAATATACAACGATGTAGATATCCTGTAAACATAAATAACACATTTTAAATAATAAGAAAGGTATGAATAAACCAAAAAAAAATCTCATTAAAGTCAAAATTACATGCACAAAGTACAACTCATACACTGGATACAGTATAAGTATGGGGAGTTCGGTTACCGTCTACACAACATTTTATTCCTGAGTCGTTCAGCAGTTCTTGGAATTTTACCCGAATACTTTTTTTTTAACGGCTAAATTGGAATCACTCAGGGATCACTGGAGTATTATCGTGCCACCAGTGTTACCACACGATCATATTCCACCACCAAGTCACCAATTCAGGAGGAAACTCATAATTATGAGAAAACCCCCCTTTGTGAGATTCGAACCCATGACCTAATAGGCCCTAAGTCTTATCCCACCACCAAGATGCCGCTGGGCTATAATGCCTTTGGCTTTTACCCGAATACTTCTTTTTTGTTCCGCTACTCGATCTGAATAAATTTGACTGGAAGAAGAGGAATAAATAAAGAGCGAGTTTCAATATTAGGTCAAAATTTGAAGAAAAATAAGAAAATCGTATTTTTGTGAGTTCGACTGTATATATCCGTTTATTCAGCTTGTTTTTATCTCTTTACAGTATCGAGTGCCCATGTAAGGAGATGAGTCTGCAATTTTTTTTTGTCCCTTACGTAAAATATATGTTCGGCCCTTATCTTATAGCATGCTCCTCACGCCCAAATGTTTTCATCTCAAAAAACGTAATGATAAATAATAACTAAAATAAACATTAATGTTATAAAAGCCCATAACAGTTTCTTAACTTTTACGGAAAAATCACTTAGTCTAGTTTAGTATATTGAAGTGACTTAGGGGCTGTTTGGCAACTTCTGAATAGCTAAGCGCTGAATGAATAAGAGGTCTGAACCAATAAGAGGTCTGAACCAATAAGTGCTGAACCAGATTAAGCCTGTTTGGTTGGATATCTGTTTGGTTATAACTCCTAATATTGAATAATTATTAAAAAAAATACAAACCATAATAAAAAAAATCCAAAAAACACATAAATCCTTCTTGAAAACATACTAATTTGCGTACAAACCATATTAGAACATCCAAATTACACATAAAATCCAAGTAGAAATTAATAATTTTGGTTTTAAGCATTTGACATTAGTTGAGTTGCTATCTCGTCACGCAAGGTAGTCATATGCTCAATGCCTTGCGAGCCCCATTCCATGTCGTGAACAGACTGGCCATCACTTTCCTCCTCTTGCATTTCTCCAAAAAAAGTATTCTCGTTGTATTTCATAAATAATTGATCATGAATATTCCATTTCCTTATAAAATTATGGATAGCAAAACACACAATCACGATGTCTCTTTGTATTGGAAATGGAAAAGGTGTCATTTGTTTTAGGATTGGGAATCTTGCCTTCAAAACACCATATGCGCGCTCAATTACATTTCTGAGTTGTGCGTGAGCATGGTTGAATTTTTCTTCCTTAGTCAATGCACGTTGTCGTCGAAAATCGGCTAACCAATATCTCGTATTGCGGTAGGGAGTCATAAACCCACGAGTGTTGGTGTATGCAGCATCGCAAAGATAATATTTGTCTATAAACGTTAGTACCAAAACTATTACATAATACGAAAATCGGCTAAACAGTTATATCAAAGTTAAGGAACGGATAAAAACCTGGTGGAGGAAAATAAAAGCCCGAAGTCGGATTAAATGCAACTTCTTTTAAAACACGTGAATCATGTGCAACACCCTCCCATCCGGCCCATACGAACGTGAATATCATATCAAAATTACAGATTCCCAAGACATTTTGAAAGCATTCACCCTTTCCTCTTCCCCTGTAACGACTCTGTTGATCAGTAGGTACGACTGCATGTACAAGTGTTCCATCTAACGCACCTATAGCTCCAGGAAATATTTGTTTTAGCCTATTATGTTTTTCTGAAGCATTCGCGATTGTATTAGAAGACGTCGGAACTATAACTTCTCTTGCGAAATTCATCATTGCAATTAAGACCTCATGAAAACATCTATGAATTGTTTCTGTTGAGTGTTGAAACCTTCGCTTAACCATTCGAAAACGCTCGTTATGTCCTATGACAATAAAAAACATAGCCATCTTTTCTTCAATAGTTATTGATCTACTACTCTGCAACCAATTTCTTTGCTTAAAATGATTGCACAATAGTACATATGCATCACGTGACATGCGCATCATCTCATGACATTGTGTAGAAGTGCCATGCAACAATTCTTGTGTGTACTCATGACCAGTCAGTGCTGAATTCAGATCTCTTATCCTTTCATGACCGGTCAATGTCGAGGCTAATTGTAGCCAATGCCAACAAAGCAACAAGAAAACCACAATCTCCTCATCCGAGTCCATAGGCTACCTGTCATCCAAAACTATCAAAACAATAGAATCCAAAACATTCGCAAAAAGAATCTAAAAGACACATCCAACTATAGCATTTAAACAACATTCCAAAACATATCATAGAATTCAAAAGACACATCCAAAAGTAGCATTTAAAGTTAGCATCCAAAAGGCCATACAAACTATAGCTAAAAGACACATCGAACTATAGCTAAAAGTTTAGCTGTCAAAAGACACATCCAACTACAACACAACATCAAAACAATCCATACTTCGCTCCCGCGTTCTTAACCCACATTTCACAGGTGTGCGGCTTAAGTCGTAACCACACTTTCCTCAAATCAGCACTTTCACCAAACAGCAAAAGCGCTGTTTGATGTTTCGCCTCAAATTCTGACCATCCCAACGTCTCCAGCTTCTCCATGCATGCATCCATATCATTAGACTGATTGTGTTTCTCAAGCAACATCTTTGCCACATTCCTGATATCCTCCCCAACTTCTATAAGATGTGAATTGAATGTTTGCTTCCCTTTTTTAGACCGACCTGATAACTTATTACTAACACCTTGATTTGATGCTTTTCTTTTTTGTTTAGACCGATTAGAAGACTCTTCACTAGCCCCATGTTCCATTTGAGAGCCATCAATGTCCGAAAGAGCATGTTGATCAATCAATTCCACAGAAGGATGATGAAGTGTGGAAGATGGCCCCCAACTATCAAAACCATTTGAAGTAGATCCTTCAAACAATTGAATACACAAGTCGGGATAATCAAGTGGCGCTCTTCTCAACTTTTCTACGAATTTGTTGGACTATGTGAAAAAAAAAATTAAAATTACTATGAGGTTAATTGAAATATATATGTATATATAAAGAAATACCTTGATCTCAAGTTGCCATTCCTCCTCCGTTAAGTTAAAAGTGTTTGTTAGCGGGTTATAAACATTTCCAGTTTTGTTCTTAAGCTTTGACCAAGCTGCAAATTTTGATTTCAAGTAATCATAGCGGTTCTTCATTTGTTTTTGATCCACTATGAACTCATGTTCTGTTTTCAATTTTTCAGCAACGTTCCTCCATGAAATTGCTTTCAGGCTACTACCCTCACGTCCATAAAGTGTAATTTCATAAATACATGATTCTAGGAAGGTTTTATCAACTCCTTCAACCTTCCAGTTAATCCTAATCTTTTTCTCAGCCATTTCTTTAGAAGAATCTATCAATTACAAATACAATCCATAAACTATAAATACAAGTTGATTCATACAAAGTTAATAAACGTGTATGCCATATGTTAATAATAATCATATGTTAATAATAATCATACATACATGTGCAAGACCCATATGTTAATAATTCCTAATCCAAAGATTTCTTAATCAATAAACTACAAATACAAATTGATTCATACGAATACAAGTTGATTCATACAAATACAATTCCTAATCCAAAGATTTCCTTGTGCAAGACCCATATGTTAATAATAATCATCCTGTTTAGCCATGAAATCTGGTTAGTTTTCTCACTGTTTTGTATAGTCAGTTTGTTCATTTTGTCTGCAACCCTTGTTTATATTTGTTTATTTTTGGTTAGATATTTGGTTTGCTTGATGTCTACACGGTGCATACAGGGAGAGGAACTCTGAAAATTTGTTTGAATTTAATTGTTTTTTATGCCTAAATTTGGTTGCTTTTGTTCACTCCTCTTTTCCTAAGCTAGAACACAACCACCCTTGGCATTCTATGAGCAACAGGTGTCGTTTAGGACACAGAAAACAGATCTCCAACACCATTCCATTCAAAAAGGTTCAACAAAAGCATCACAAACCCAACCAAAAAGGTTCAACAAAAAAACCCCCAATTTCAGTACATCATCGGTTGAAACAGAAAGCAGATCTCCAACACCATTCCATTCACCATTGATTCTTCAACATAAACACCAAACAGCAAACACCAAACAGAGGACAAACAGAGGAACACTCACCTTCGATTTCACCTGCGGTGGTGGTTGCGGCAGAGGAAGAAACAGACCTCAGCAGCGCGGCGCGGCGACGGTGGACGGAGCCGAGATGTCGAGATGTCGCAGCCTCAGAGGAAGAAACAACCGACGGCGCGGCGGAAGACGGCGACGACGACGGTGGATGGAGCCGAGATGTCGCAGCGCAGGGATGGTGTGGAGCGATGAATTTGGTCAGACTTGGTTTGATCGATGACCTAATAAGAGGCAAATAAGTGCCTCTTTTTCGATCAGAGGTAGAGAAACAAACGGATGATGTCTGACCGAGTCAGATATCCACCTCTGACCAACCTCAATAAGAGGTAAACAAACAGGTCCTTAGTTTAGAAAAAAATGTAAAATGATTCAGTAAATTAATATTTACACGTTAAAGACTCGAGTTTTCAAGATATACATAGTTTTATTATTTTTTATTACGAGTGGTTAACTCTTAAAAATTTCAAAATAAATGTATAAACTCCTTTATTAAAATGTCGAATCCCACTTTATCGTATTTTAATTAATTTAAGAGTTAACAAGTCAATATTAAAAAAAATAAAGTCTGTTTGATACATTTTTAGGAAGTTTAATATACAAGACTTAGTTTAGTTATTTTCACTATACTTGGGTAAACAGCATACGATATCACCTATTTTGTAACATCCCAACCCGGAGAGGCTGACGTGTCACTATTACAGATATCAAATCAAAAACCAAATCCATAATATTAAAGAGATTGTCAAAAGAAATAAATTCAAACAAACCCCATAATCCGAAAGAACCTAATTAAGTTATTCATTACATCAATTAAAGTAAAATACAATCTTGATCTTCAACCACTCTTCACTGATTTCCCGGAACCCCCTGATTACCTACAATCAAATAAGAAAACACCACAAAAGAAAATACGGCTGAGCCAAAAGTTGCTCAGTGACGGAAATAACAATAGTAACAATACGAAGCATAAAATACTTATATCTGAATACTGAACGGATCATATGATACTGAAACGGAAATCTGAATCTAAACATATAATGCTGATACTGAACTGAACATGTAATACTGAACTGAACTGATTTACACGACGCGTATATACAAACAAAATAAGTCGTGTAATATAAGAAGTACCCAGAGCCAAAATTGAACTGATAAGTACATAGCTAGCTAGACTATGCACTAATGAGATGGTGTGTGGGGCGTACACACATGATTCCATCCCCCGGAACTGAACTGAACTGAACTGAACTAGGATCGATCCATCCGCCTCCCAGATATTATGGCCAAAGTACTACCTGAGTACTAACGTGTTAACGGAGACGCCGTGAACTATTTATTACACACCGTCACGAAAAGTGTCACATCATTGACGCCACAATGACATGTCGGAGAGCTCGGGTAACAGAGTATCAATCAAATGGTAGTACAACTACCAACATATAACGTATCAATGGAACATTTATAGGAACATGCAATAATGAGCACAATTCATAAAATATATATTGCATGCTACAGGTCTCACTAAATAACACTAATGAGTCGAACGAATCGGAGCATAATTAAATAATAAGGATATACGACTAATAAAGGCTAAACGATTCATATTAACGGAAATAACATATCAAAAATCCGTACTACAAAGTAACGGAACAGAATTTATACTATGATAAAGATAACCAAGAATCCGTACTACAAAGTAACGGAAACAAAGTGAATACTATGATAATCAAAGGAACAGAATCCGTACCTTATACACGAGTGACAATAATCAGAAACAAGGTCTAGACTCGGTTAACGCCGCGAGAACCTTGTATCCTTAAACAATTCTGAGCTTGATAAAGAAAAAGGATGATCACCAACAAAGCAATCCTAACTCTCACACGGTTTACGTACTCAATTCCACTCGATCTCACCGAGTTCTTGTTGTTGGCTATCCGTTGACCTCGGTTGACCATGCTTTGACCAAGGTTTAACTTAACCGACACAACAACTTATTACTTATCGCAGCCATATTGGGCAGCCTTCGGGTGCCCTAAATCGACCCCCACCGTCGCTATTACCACGGCTGTTTAACAACTACAGCCACAATCGTTCACCACAGTCAACACGACCACCATAGCCTTTGTTCAACAGCAAACACAACCACAGTTATCAACACCCGCCAACATCACCACTATCACCTAGCCTCACACCACTATCACAGCCACAACTATCCACAACAACCAACAACAACCATTTTCAAAACAACCCCTATTCCTACCAATGTCGCCTTACCACCACCATCACAGTCATCGTCTTCCCAGCCACAACCATCACCACGACCATTAAAACACAACCACAATCGACATGCACCCTGATATACTACCATCAGCAGCCCCAAATCACAACCAATAACAGCAATAAACAACGACACACCGAATCACAGCCAACATTCACTAAAACCGACAACAACACAAGCACAACCACATATTTACCTCACCATTACTGCTGTTTTGCAACCATCATCATGCACCAACCACATGCAGCAACATCAGCCACCATCGCGGACCATAACCACTGCCATCAGCAACCACAGCCAACATTTGAGGTCCCGACCCATAGCCGAAGTCCCTGCTGCTATCCTTCACCAACATCGCCACCCTCGGTCACCATCATTGGCCGACCTTGTAATCGCGACCACCACAACCACTGCCGACATCGCCACTATCACCCGTCGCTCCTTGCCTCCGCATCACCCACGACCAAATCGACCACCATCATCGGGTCTCGAATGACCCTTGTGGTCGTCTGAGTTGACCATCTCCGACTCCCAACCATGAGCCATCATCACCACCCCCGAACTCGACCTGCAACCGCCTCTTTCATCTTCAATTCCCGTCGCCTCGTTGAGCTTTATGAGAAATTGAAGCTACCATCGGGATCAGGACGTAGAGAGGGGCGAGGATTCATGGGCCACTCGCCGGCACTCGCCGGAATCGGCCGCCGGTGGTCGGAATCGGAGGTCACAGGGGAGGGGATGGGGGAGCCGCGCCTGCTCTCTCTCTCTCTTCCTCTTTCTCTGATTTTTATTTTTGTTTCAAAAACCCTAAAAGGAGAGACAAATGTGTTTATATAGGGGCTAAGTGAAACGGGTTCGTTAATAGGTCGGTTCGTAACGCGTCTGATTAAATTTTTGCGTGACGTAATAAATTTCATTTATCGTTAGCTTCTATTTTCCAAGTATTCTAGTTATTCTGAGATTAATGATTTTATCGTGTTTAAAACGTACAGAACAGTTAAACGATACCGCGAAATCGACACGTTATCGTTTTACGCGTTTTTCCTCGAATGAGCGCTTTTATTATTATTTTGATATGGGTATTATATATTTTCGTACCTATCCCAAATTCATAAAAGATTTAAAAGCTACTTTCATATCAGGTCTCGTACCCATTTTCAATATTTCAGATTCTTTTCATCCCTTAATGAAACTAATTGATAACACTTCAAATTGGATTTGTATACTTTTTCTTGGTAAGCCAGTGAATTCAACATGCACTTGACCACCATCACCACCATTCCCCAATCCCCACCCACTAATGGGCTGTTTGATTGCAGCATGACCCGGTCAAAATGTCTGATCCACTAACTCAGTCAGATATTTTGGCCGGTTAGCGTGTTTGATGCAGCCTATATCACGTCTGACCCGGTTATCAGGGACTGACCTATGCTTAAATTTCCTTTTATCCGGTCAGTTCTGAAAACATCTCTTACTCGGTCGGCAGGGACTGACCGAGATCACAGAATCAAACAGCCCCCAAGTCTTTTGGGGTTTTTGTTTTAGACATAAACACAAACATTGGTGTGCATCAACTCCAGATAGCGTTCGGCTTGTTAATGGTGGGCCAAACAAACATATATTTATATATATTGACTACATACCAAAATGGAAGATTTGACTGTCACTCGCATGTATCTCATTGTTGTCTGTGCATACGATCGACTTTTAGGTTTGTATCACAGCAGTCCTATCTAGATGTTTTTCTTTTTGCCAAGGAAAATTCGGTTTTAAATTCAACTAGCGGGTGACAAACCAAAAAAATATTGAATTCATTTTTGTTTTTTATTTTTATGTTTTAAATTGTTTGCGTGTGATGAGTTAGCTAGATGTGTTTAATGATATAACCAACTCATATATGAATAAAATAGACTAAATTAAAGTGTGTAAGGAGCTAGTTTATAGTGAGTTATGAGCCAATTCTATCAAAAAAAATTTAATATATAAATCTTTCTAAAATTTTGACTCCCTCGAGATATTGGGCTCATGGGTCGCCTTAGCGGTTCACTGATTGAACCGGTGAAACCGCATTTAAAAAACAAGTGACATATAATATAAAGAATATTAATATTATATATACATTGAATTCCAAGATAAAAATTCATAAGACACATCATGAACTAACAAAAAATTCTTAAGTTTGGGTTTTATGTAAACATGGTGGTTAACTATGGGTTAGAACCAATAGACAATTTTAGCTAGATTGTTCAGCCTCGTGTTTGGTTGATGAGTTTTTGAGTTAATCCGTTTATTTTATAAACTTTTCTATGTTAGATTTAAAACAGTACAATGTTTTTATATCAAAAATTAAAAGCCAAAACATAATTTAGAGTCGGGATGTGTAGTTTAAGTACAATTCTCTTTAGACATTTGTATATTAGATTTATGTTGTAATTAGTTTAGAGTAGTTTTATTTTAAAAGAAAGTAAAAAACTTTCAGGTAAAATAAGCATCCTTACAAGAATCGTTGTTCTTGTTTGTATCCCTGAGATGACTTTTGGTTTGTGTTCGTATTTATATTCAAGCACATATAAAAATTTTTGGGTTTCGGTCATAGACATAAACACGAACACGATTCTCATGACACGACATAAGTGTGGTCATGATGAAATCAAATAATTAAAACTCTAGATAACCCTGATGTCGAATAATTGAATATCATACATCATTGATGGCTAAAAGTTTACTGGAATGAATGATGCTGCTCACATGGTCAAGGAGTGTAAAGATGCATTATTGCTCCATTCTAAAAATACTTAGAGTAAATTACCGTTTGCATCTCTGAGGTTTGGTGATTTTAACCATTTGCATCCCTACAGTTTAAAAATCCTCATATACCCCCTAACGTTTTATTTTTGTTCTCATTTGCATCCAAATGACTAACAACGTTAAATAATTCAGTTAACTTTTTATAAAATGACAAAATTACCCCCGAAAATCCCCAAATCATCATCTTCTTCAACCCCTCTTCACCTCATTAATCATCTTTCCCAATTCTCTCTGTAATCCATTCTGCCGCCACCACGCTGCCGCTTCTTCGCCACCACCCTCCGCCCAGTGGAAATTCGAGCTCTCCCCATTATCCTCCTACCGTCCATCGTCACCCCTTCCTCCACCCCTCTATCGTGCAACAACACAAATCAAAACGCTAAAAAACTTGCACTTAGCATTCAGCAGCAGGACCCGACGAAGTGGATACACGGGCATGAAGCAGCAGGACCCCTCTATCGTGCATCAAAGCGACGAGGTCGCCTGCTGAATGCCTTACGAGTCAATATCAATGGCATACGGTGACAATTGCGCATCGGAGAAGAACGATCGGCATGAAAGTGAATCGGAAAGAGCGACAGAGCACTCGGAGATCTCGCATGTCGGAGATCAGAGCTCCAGCGTCGATTACAACGGAGTTTCAGAACACGAAGGTGAAAAACCTAGAGACGAAGGCTATTTAGGTTTGTTAATCGAAGCGGCGCAATTGATCCTCGGCGACGATTCCGATCGGAAGAAAACTCCGCCGTGCCGGAGCACCGAGCAGCGGCGGAGCAAAAGCAAATACGTTGACGCAAACGGTTAAACTGAATTTTATACGTTGAATGGATTACAGAGAGAATTAGGAAAGATGATTGATAAGATGAAGAGGGGTTGAAGAAGATGATGATTCGGGGATTTCCGGGGGTAATTTTATCATTTTATAAAAAGTTAACTGAATTATTTAACGTCGTTAGTCATTTGGATGCAAATGAGAACAAAAATAAAACGTTAGGGGGTATATGATGATTTTTAAACTGTAGGGATGCAAATGGTTAAAATCATCAAACTTATGTATGCAAACGGTAATTTACTCAAATACTTATTTTCATAAGATATATTATCAGTCCTTTATTAATTAATAAAATAAAGTACACACTTTTAAGATGTTTGATCAAACTCAAATCTCATCGGCCGACTTAACTGAAAGTTAGATCAAATTTTTTATTAGTTGTCATTTGTTAGCTCTCATATCAGGTATCTTGATATAGATAAAATAAATAAATAAATAAATAAATAAATAAAAATTGTGTAATTAAGTAAAATACAGTCCATCTGTTTAAAACACAGTAGATGTCGCAAGATCAAACCTAAAAAATATGCATCAATAACGAAACGTATGATCAATCTCTATAATGTTAGATGTAAGACCGGTCAGTGGGCGCATAATAGCAAAATGGAAGTATGACAGATTGTTCATTTATAACAAAAACATTTATATTGTAAAGTTAAAAAAACATTTATATTGAAAAGTTTTTATGTCGACTCTCATACACTATTCAAAGGTGGTGACAAGCACTACATTCATGCCATGATTCAAAATCTAAACAAGTTGGATTCTTTTAAGTTTCTAATGTTAAAAGTAGCTTTAACCGAAAATCATATCTTATCATTTATTTGTATTTTTAAATAAAAGTATGTATCATTAAAAAACTTCTGTTATTATAAGTAAATAATTTTCACTATTTTTCTCCATGTGTTAATCAGATTAATTAATGTAAATCACCAACAACATTTGAGATACAACTATATCCATTTCTATTAAAATAATGTCTCATCCAGTCATCCTTGTGTCCCGATCTAAGAGTTGATGTTGTGAAGTTATTTATTACACTCACCTTTCATCATTATCTTATTCGTATATTAATTCTTCATTACATAGTCTAAATGATTTCAGTTTTTAAAATTCATACATGCTATTTTTAACATATCAAGCTAAAGTAAATGTAAACTTTACTAATAGATTTTTTAACTTTTAATAGAACTTTTTAACATTTCATGTATAAAGATGACGACGACTCTGGTTTGCGTCGATTTTTCCAATTCTTAATTTTATACTTGATTGTAAAATCATATATCGTTTTAGGCATTAAATATGTCAGATATGTCCTTAATTATTCGTTACTTGTTGATTTTAAGTGTTCTTCTATGAGGCATCAAGACCCACACTAATTATGATACCAGGTTAACAAAAACTACCTCCTAAAAACTTAGAAGATAGTGAATACTTGAGAATAACCAAATAATACCAAATCCTTAGTATTTCAATTTTCTTAAAATTCAAAACCTTCAATGATAATATCTAGTTCTTGTACCTATCACATGAGCTACCAAATAAATCCAAATTTTACTGGCTGCACTTTGCCCTTCATTCACACCCAATTCATAGTGATTCGTGGCCATAGAATTGGTGACAAAAAGCTAAAGTTAACTTACACCGTCCCCTATAAATATGTATTTTGTGATCTAGCACCATAACTACACAAAAATGGAAGACATGCAACACAAAACCCATGATGCAAAAAGGCACAAAGGTGGACTCATCACCATGCCTTTCATATTTGGTACACGCTTTCTTCTCCTTCTTTTTATCACTCTTTTTAGAGCTAAGTGAGACTAGTTAATCATAAAACGCTTATTTATAACCAGTTTGATTAAATTCATTTGAAACGGTTAGTTATCAGTTGAACTAATTGAATATGATTCAACCTTCTTTATTCTTTCAAAATCTAGTTTACTTGTTAATTTACTATTTCAAGCTCTCTACTTAGTTTATTAAAGCTTCATATTTTTGACAGTGCAAATACATACCAAAAGATAATAAATTCATATCTTTTTAAAATTAGTTATATGTATATTTTTAAGTTTACATTATCTACGAAGTCATCCAGTTTTTAAATCAGTTTGGTGATAGAAGCATTGTGATTTATGTATTTATTTTATTTGAAAATTGCTAAAATGGCATGTGTTCTTGATTTTCAATGTTAATTTGATGTTGGTGTAGCAAATGAAGTGTGTGAGAAGCTGGCTGTGGTAGGCTTTCAGACTAATATGATCAGCTATTTGACACAACAACTTCATATGCCAATGGCTAAAGCCGCTAACACGCTAACGAACTTCGGTGGCACCGCGAGCTTGACCCCTTTGCTTGGGGCGTTTATCGCTGATTCATTTGTAGGCCGTTTTTGGACCATCACAGTTGCTTCCATTATTTATCAAACTGTAAGCTTTCCTCATGCAGCTTTTTTTGTTTGGACCTGGTAATAATGATGTGTTGTGATGGGGTTCGATAACAGGTCAAACTGGTTGTGAGCAAAATGGGTTCGAGTCAAATCATGTTATTTTAAAGAAGTGTCAGTTTGGTTCTAGTCAAAGGAGTTCTCACAAAAATGAACGGGTATTGAAATGTATCACTTTACAAAGAAAAAAGTATAAAAATGTGTTTTTTACCGCCTCTGCAACAACATGTAGGTGGTGGTGACAGACAATACTAGTGGGTGACATCGACTCATTTGAAAGTGTTTTTAAGTTAGTTTTATAATAGTGGTCTTTTTCAACCTTGTACAAATTAAGTCAATTCAAACTGACCGGTTGTATATTTCAAGTTAACTCCAATGAAAATACAGACATAGCCAGTAAAATCTCACTCGTACGGTAGAGTATGTTATCAGTTATTTGTATCAAAATGTTACTCTAGTCAATTTAATCTTCAATTATTACTAGGGTATGGTATCATTGACACTATCAGCAATATTACCAAACTTAAGACCACCACCATGCCAAAATGGACAAGTATGCCAAGAAGCCAATACAGGACAATTAGCAATCTTATACATATCCCTTTTGCTAACCGCAATCGGGTCGGGCGGGATCCGACCCTGTGTAGTGGCGTTCGGGGCGGACCAGTTTGACGAAACCGATGAAAAGCAGAAAGCTAGCACATGGAAATTCTTCAACTGGTACTATTTCTGCATGGGAACATCTATGCTTGTGGCGGTGACGGTGATAGTTTACATTCAGGATTATGTCGGGTGGGGGTGGGGTCTCGGGGTCCCGTCTATAGCTATGGCTATCTCGATTGTAGCGTTTGTGTTCGGGTACCCGTTGTATAGGAATATGGACCCGTCGGGTAGCCCGTTTACGCGGTTGGTGCAGGTGTGTGTGGCTGCTTATAAGAAGAGAAAGTTGCCAATGGTTTCGGATGCTAAGATGCTTTATGAGAATGAAGAGCTTGATGCTTCTATTTCTGTTGCTGGGAGACTTCACCATACCAAACACATGAAGTAAGTCTATTCTTTTCATCATTTTTAACTGTAAATGAACTAAACCAACAAAATACGCACGTGAGTTTGTTGACTTTCGATCGTTATTTAAACAAGTGAACTAACAGGAACACTTAGGTAAACAATATTAAAGGTAAACAAACAAATGGTCATGAACATAATGAAGTAACATAACATATGTTCATGTTAGTTTGTGTAATTAAGTAAACAAAAAGTTTATTTATTCACGTTCGTTTATTTCATAACAAGCTTCTCCGAATGGTTTGTTGAACGTTCAGTTCTGAAAACTTGTACGTCTACCAAATATTCAAACTGTATCCGTTTTAAACTAAAAAAATGCAACTTTAACACTTCAGGTTCTTAGACAAAGCTGCAATTGTAACCCAAGAAGACTTTCCAAAATCTCAATCAAAACCAAATCTATGGACACTAAACACAGTCCACAGAGTTGAAGAACTCAAATCACTACTCAGAATGGGTCCAATTTGGGCCTCTGGTATCCTTCTATTCACAGCATATGTCCAACAAAACACATTTTCCCTCCAACAAGCGAAAACCATGAACCGACACCTCACGAACTCGTTCCAGATCCCAGCGGGTTCCATGTCGGTCTTCACCTTAACCTCCATGCTAGCCACCATCATCTTCTACGACCGCGTGTTCGTGCCCATAATGAAAAGACTCACAGGGGTAGAAAGGGGAGTTTCTTTCCTTAGCAGGATGGCCATAGGCTTTACAATATCAATATTAGCCTCATTGATAGCTGGTTTCATTGAAATAAAGCGTAAAAAATGTCGCTTTTGCCCATGGTTTGATCGACAAACCGCGTGAAACGGTTCCCATAGTGGTTTACTGGTTGGTACCTCAGTATAGCCTTCATGGTATCGCCGAGGCTTTTATGGCGATCGGGCATCTCGAGTTTTTGTATGATCAAGCACCCGAGAGCATGAGGAGCACTGCGGCTGCGTTGTTTTGGATGGCGATTTCGGCTGGAAATTACATGAGTACCCTTTTGGTGACTTTGGTGCACAAGTTTAGCCAAGGGGCAGATGGGTCAAACTGGTTACCTGATGATAATTTGAATAAGGGAAAGTTGGAGTATTTTTACTGGATGATCACATTGTTACAGGTTGTTAATCTTGTTTATTACTTAATTTGTGCAAGATTTTACACTTTTAAGCCCATTGAGGTTTTTCATAGAGATGATAACAAAAGTCATGAGCTTGAGCTAGGAACCCATGTTTGATTAGATGCTTAAAGGGGTGCAGCTTGTAAGGTATAAGTAGTGGTCAAAGTCAAAGTTATATGTAGTGGTCAAAGTCAGTGGGATATATGTGTTGTAAGTTGTAACTTAGTTACTATAGTTTGAATCTTGTTTTTTGGAAAATCTAATGCTAATACAAGTCATCAATGATCAAACATGTCTAGAAGTTTTTTAGAAAAAAAGGCCCAACGGTGGCAATGGATGTGCAACAGTTACACACGATGCAAAGTAAACAATTTATTAATAAAGGTTTTATATACATCATAAATGATATTCTGGACTGAGTTCGTATAAGTAGTTGTTATATTTCATATATATTTTATTTATGCATGAATTTCTTAAAAAAATAGTACATATTTATGTTATGTAAATACTTAGCACTAGCACGAACCATTTTAAGAAGATCTATGCTGCGGTTGTATGGACTTCAAGATTTTAGTGGGCTACGAGTGAGTCTGGTCTAGAGAACAACAATTTTAACTCACAGGACCTGGTGCACAGACCGGTTCGGGGTTGGGTTTTTTTCCTCCTATGGTGGTTGGACTGTTGAAGATAGTGCAAAGTCAATGACTAAACGAGTCAAGTTTATTTTCTTTGTTAAAGTTCGTTACAGTAGTTTGCGGGGTTAATAGTCGTCAACTAAAAGTGTGAGGGCCATTGTAGTCAAGTTGTAAACATTGTTTGTTAATTAGGTGGTTAATAACGGATTTGAAACTAAAGAGTTCATATGCACAGCTCAATTGACCGTTGAGGGTTGTTCTTCTCAATTTCATCTTTTCTTTGTCTGTGTGTAATCATATGTGGTCCTCCAGTATACTCATTCTGGTAAGTGAACATGTGTGTGGTCCTATATGTGTTCTAATATTTAAATTTCCTGTAAATCATTTTGTATGACTAGAAATTTTTTAAAATTATTTTCTACGAAATTAAATAAAAACAATCACCTTCCATCTGATATTTTATTTATGCATCATAATACGATAATCTTGATCATCTGTCCACTGATTAAATCATGTTTTTAATTAAATAAATCAAAAAATTTAATAAATTTTATTAATTTAATCCAAAAGATATTTTGTATCCAAATACTTTTTGGAGAAAAATATGTGGTTATTCTCCAAAGTTTCAAATAACACAACTGTCCCAGCCTGCCACAATGATGAGAGTCCCTATGATTGACACACAATGCCCCTCATGTCTTAAAAAATGACATCACACACCCTATTTTATATGTATATACATTCAAAATCCTTTAAGCTTTGAAATTAAACTTATGCATTCTACTTTGACATCATTTCTTGTCATAGACATATAGACAATGTAAGATGTGATAGAATTTTTTTATACATATTCGCTTTTATATGTATTGTTAAGAAATGAAAGAAAAATATTATGTATATTAATAAACAAAAAACCAACTAAAGTGATAAATAACAAAGGAATCAAATAATCTAAAAACATGGACTTATATATAGTTTCTCAAGCTGAACTAATAAACAATAGATAGAGAAATAAAACATATATCTCAATGAATAAAATATTTACTTAATCTTAGTTATAAGTAAGAAGATGAAGAATCATAGTATCATTAATGTCTATTAACTACGTACATGACCAATGCATCGTCTCTAGTTACTTTGTGAGCCAAAGAAGCCCCAATAACAAGCCAAATAAAAGTAACAATACCAATTTCAATATCAATTTTAGGTTTTAATGAGCTTTTTAATATAATTACACTTAATTTAAGAAATAAAAAAACTCATACCAATCGTAAAATTAAAACTTTCCAGCAACCAAGTATAAACTAATAACCAGCAAATAAGCAAAAGTCATCGTCCTTTGCCGCAAAAAAATCTTCAATAATACACAGTTAACCATCCTACAGATAATTTAAAAGATAAAACTAAAAAAACTTCTCCACTTCATCTCTCAATAAATACAAAATATTTGGTCGGCTGATGGTCAATGTATCCCCACTTCCACTCAAGGGGTGATTTTATCATAACTTGAAAAACAAGGATCACATTACGCGTTTCATTAAAACACAATACCCTAAGGAAACTTCCTAATAATTAGAGAATATAATATTTAAGTCCGGTCACTCGGGTAAACTCATATGCGAAAGGTCACTCGCGTCCACAAACACAGAGAGCTTGTGACCCGGCTCGTCCATTATTCCAAAGAAAACCCACCACCCAAAAACTAATAAAACCTTTAACCCACTTAAAACATATTACACGTAATGAGACTAACGTCTTCTCATAGAGAATATAATAATAATATTATTATTAATCAAGTCTGACATGCGCTTACCCCAGCGCATATATTCCACGCCGGCACGAAAAGTTGTCATCGACCACCTTCATATACACCCCCACATCTCCCTTCATCTTCATCGATCACATAATAATAATAATATTATTGACATCACAATGGATATCCTCTCATACTTCACATCCGAAAAGTAAGTTCTTCGTTATTGTTCATCGATTTGTTTGATTTCTTACGACCGTTGATGACTTGATGCTTACATTTATGTGGGGTGTTGTGATGAACAGGATCAGTTTTGATGATGATGAGTTTGAGGATGCTGGAGAGGGAACCGCTCTTGCGTTGATTGCTGATGCGTTTGAGGAATTGTCGGATTTGATCAAAAAGGGGAGCAAAAAGGATGCTTCGTTTGAATTGGAGTTGAAATTGTTCTGTGACGCGTGTTCGTTGATCTCTGTGCTGTTTGGATCTCTCGGAATCGCTTTTAAATTTGCTGAAATGGAGTACACATCTAAGGTTTGTTGATTTCTTCATCGATTGATTCGCAAACCCTAGGTTAACGATCTGATCTGTTGGATTGTGGTGATTATGTGTGAATGTGTTTTGATCTGATGATTGTTAGGATAGATTAAGATTGAAGTGAAATTGTGCTTTGTATTTTGATTTTGAATTCGTTATTATCACTTTCAGGTGAATGATCTTGCTGATGCAGCAAGCGTGTATGGCACTTTGGGTAAAGTGATTGATTGTGATGTGAAAGCCGATACGGTTCAATCAGCCGAAAGCCTTACTCGCAAGCTTCGAAGAGTTAGGCAGGGTTTAGATCTTGTTAGAGAGTTGTTTCAGAACTTTTTGTCTACAGAGTATGCATTTATATCTTTACATCTTTTAGTTCTGTGATTCAAATGCTTAATTATCATATTCTATGTGTTAATTAGCTTTGATTTTATGAATAATGTTGTGGTGTTGTTGTGATCTTGCAGTGATTACTCATTGAAAGAAGCAGCTTCATCTGCTTATAAACAAGTGTGTGCACCATACCACACATGGGCTGTTAGAACTGCTGTTTCTGCTGGAATGTGTGCTCTTCCAACAAGAGATCAGCTTCTGCTGAATCTTAATGAAACTGGTGAGCTAATCAACTTACATAAAGCTCTACTTTCCCATGAAAATTGGCATAAAGATTAATCAAATCTTGATAAAATCCAAGTACTTTGTGTACCCAAATCATGTTTTTTTTTCCTTTCTAAAACATGGGGAAGTAAGCAATTTTGAATTTTTCATGTTTGAACAACATTCTGATGGTTTAATTTTGATATGATCATTGATGATCTGTTACAGATGAATCGGCAGAAAGTGAGATGAGAAGGTATATAAAGGCCTCTCTTCCGGTTATAAAGTATATCGATAATCTGTTCACTTCAAGGAGCATTACATTGGATTGGTGATGTTATACAAGACATCTATTTTTTTTTATGCTTTTAAGGTGTGATTGTCTTATTCTTTTTGTATATTGGCTATTCTTTTGTTAGGGTTAGGTAAATTGTGTAAGAATTAGCTAGCTTTTATTTTGTATCACCATTTCACATTCTTAGAATCACACCCACATATTTGTTCAAGAAAAGAATTACCCATATGTACTTATGGTTTTGGTTATTGCTTCTATTTGTCCATTCTGTCTTCATTTTTCTGGTTATACGTGTGTACTTATGGACGCAATGTAGTTCGAAAAATGACCTTTTGTTTCATGTGTGTTAAATAGTTGGTAAATGTCGATAAATCAACCTTGATGTTATATAACTATAGTAGTTGTGTTATTGAATTGAAACAATCTGGCTATTATTGATTGAAGACATGTGACTTGAGGAGTTTAATTTTGGGATATTATTTCAAGACGACATAAATTTAAAAATAACTAAATCTTGTCAGTGATACGAGTTTAACCTAGCTTTTCTCATACCGAGCTTTGATTCATAGGAGTTTTGGTTTGATAGATCTTAAATTTTGGCGTTGGGAAGTTTGGCCGAAATGCACTAAAATTGATCAATTTTGGATTCTTGCATTTTTGGTCTTTGGCGGCCTAACTTTTATTTGACCAAAAAGGGCTCAAAAACAATTCAAACACACACAAACTCTTCAAGATCCATTGATCAAGACAACAAAACCGTCATATACTCCAAAACACCCTTGATCATAAAGTGCTATGGATGTCTTCTTCACCTCCTTGATCACCTTGTTTTCATAATTCGCTCAAGTTCCCTCGTTGATCATGATCATTTTATGCTCAAGCAACTTCTCTTTTAGGTATATACATTTGTATGCTTACATGATTAACAGTTTAACATGGTCCCACTCTTAATATCGTCATAAATACACAAAACGGGTTTACGTATATAATCGGCAATTAATAAATTATCATCGGAGATTACGAGTGCTTTTGTTTTCCTGTAAATTATGGATCTTTAGTAGTTATTACTTACTATCATATTTGCGGATTTTCTAGTTTTTATGATCAAAATTTGATCTGAAATCTTTTTTGACGGTTTCTTTTTATACACTTCAATCATGATTTTCTTAGATCCATATTAAATCCGATCAAAACTGTTGATTTTACATAGATAAAAATCGTGGATTAGTTGCTTATAATGACTAATAACTAGCATTTTTACAAATTATAATAACCGTACTATGATGTATGATAGTAATATATATGTATTTGTTACCCACTACAATAATATAATTTTAACCTATAAATAATAACATTGCGTTTGTTATAATATGTAGGTATCATAACAAAATTCCGATTCTATAATCAATATATGATGACGGTCAAATCCAAAACCGATGGGAATACCTGAAATCAGATACATTGGGACGAGTATGGGGTCGGGTAAGTAGTAGGTAAGGTTCGGAATTATTTTTTTATTATTTTCACGGGTATGAGATATGTATGGGATTACATGATATTGTTTACCCTACATATTTATACGATTAAGCATATTAATACCTTATATAAATGTATATATTCTGATTATATTATATTTATAATCAGTTATTTTATTTATATTATACTATCTTCAAATATTTTTAGTTACAATGTCCCTCTCATTCGATCATGCTTCTAAGATCCTACTCTAGTAACTCGATAACAAAACTTTGATTTTCCTTCAAACCCTAGCCACTATAGAAAGAGATTCATCTAGACAACAACAAATGGTTGATTGAATAGAGAAATTTACAAAAAGATTTGTTCTAAGTGATACTTGAATGGTTATCCAACAAATATTATTCATGAAATAAACGAGTACATCCAATTACCGCGGGTATGTCAGTTATCTGACAGGTAGCTACCTGATACATACTCAAAAGGTTTTTTGGCCGAGTATGGGACATAGTTTTTAATCGGGTATGATGTTGGGATTATTTAAACTTGTCTCAAACATGTCCACTGTCATCCCTAGTTATTGTCGAGTTGGTTTTATGTAAATTTTCGATCAAATCGTTAACTAAGGTTTCAGAAAATGACAAACCAAACCTGCTCGACCAGGTGGGTTGAACGAACATGCCAATTTTAGCGATTTGTGCGGATTTGTTCTTCTCTAAAATCAGTAGTTATATTTAGAGTTCTAAAAGTAAAAAACTACAAGGCTAAACATCCGGTTCTTTTTATACGTCTTGTTTCAAAAGCACCACCTCGACCAGTAAACCATCAGCCCATCTAAACCTTCTTAACCATCGAATCAAACCGCAAACCAAACCCTCAATATATGGTGTATAGTGTATACCATGCATTTTAAACTTTTGACCGTGGGCTACCCGAAGCACTGTTGTTGAGACCGGATCGGACCGGCCGGTCCGACCGGTTCGACCGCGAATCGGTGGCTGGTCCGGTCGAGGGTGATTCGTTTTTGATCATTTGAACCGGCCGGTCCGAACCGAACTGGCCCGGTTCCGATCGGTTTTCTGATTTTTTTTTTTATTTTAGTGGGTAAAAACGGGGTGTTAAACCTTAAATTTAATGTATAAACCTTAAATTTAAGTACGTAGGATATACAAATATAGTTAAGTTTTATATATAACTATAAAATATATGTATAAATCATATATAAATTACTTATATTTAATTACATATATAAATATAATTAAATATAGTTAAATCCGGTCCATCCGGTTCGACCGGTCCGATCGGTCCGACCACCAAACCAGTAAGACGTCCGGTTCAACGTTCGATCCGGTTCTGAAAACATTGACCGAAGCAACCTGAATGGTTAGTTACGGGTTAGACCAACAAACTCAAATAACATTCATGTTTGGGCGATGATTCCACCGTCACCTGTAGCATTTCACACTTCGTCTTCTCCGCCTCACTCTCTCTTCATCCTACATCTCACTCTCCTCTGCAATTCACCCACAATCTCCAACTCCAACCAACAATGTCTTCTTCTCTTCTTCAACCTAGGGTTCCACCACCACTCTCCTTCTCCTCATCAATCTCCGGCCCCAAATCGCAACATCGATTCACCTCTTCCCACACCCTCACATTCACATTCACTCGCCGCACGAGGAAATCCACCATCAACGCCAAAATCAGAGAGATCTTCATGCCTGCACTCAGCTCCACCATGACTGAAGGCAAGATCGTCTCGTGGATCAAGTCTGAAGGCGATGTGCTCGCCAAAGGTGAGTCCGTTGTCGTTGTTGAGTCCGATAAGGCGGATATGGATGTTGAGACGTTCTACGATGGAATCCTTGCTGCTATTGTGGTTCCGGAGGGTGAATCGGCCCCGTTGGGGCTCCGATTGGGTTGTTGGCGGAGACTGAAGCGGAGATTGAAGAGGCCAAGGCGAAAGCTGTTAGTGCTGGTGGTGCGTCTCCGGCGACTCCTGCTGCTTCTGCTCCTCCGCCGCCGCCGGCGCCACCGGTTCCGGTTGCTGCTCCTCCGACACCGGCTGCGGCACCGGTGGATGGACCGAGGAAGATTGTTTCGACGCCGTATGCGAAGAAGTTGGCGAAACAGCATAAGGTGGATATAAGTAAGATGGTTGGGACTGGGCCGTTTGGGAGGATTACTCCGGCGGATGTTGAAGCTGCTGCTGGAATCACGCCTGCTAAAAGCTTGGCTCCTGCTGCAGCTGCACCGGTGGCAACTGCTACTGCTGCTGTTTCGGTCAAATCGGCACCGGCGTTTGCTGAAATACCTGGGGCAACTATTGTTCCGTTTACCACAATGCAAGCTGCGGTGTCCAAGAACATGATCGAGAGCTTGTCTGTGCCAACGTTTCGCGTTGGTTACCCTGTTATGACTGACGCTCTCGACGCCCTATATGCGAAGGTGAAGATCTAGACTTACATATCACTTGTTGTTATTTGATCATGATCTTACTTGTTATATGATTTGATAGTTTGATTGAATTATTGTGTTTTGTGAATTAACTGTTGGTTGGTTGGTGGATCTTTAGGTTAAGTCTAAGGGTGTTACCATGACTGCTTTGCTAGCAAAGGCTGCTGCAATGGCTCTCGTTCAGCACCCTGTGGTGAATGCAAGCTGCAAAGATGGAAAGAGTTTTACTTATAACAGCAGCATTAATATTGCTGTGGCTGTGGCTATCAATGGTGGTTTGATCACCCCTGTTCTCCAGGATGCTGACAAGGTTTGTGGACTGTCGTGATTTTGAGTGCTTTTAGAAAGTTTGTACATCAAAAGACTTAAATTTTTATCATAAAGAGATCCCAATATGTTTTTTAGGAGGTTGATTTTATCCTTTTGTACTTAAATTGTAATGAGTTCCTTGTAATCTGTTGTAGTTGGATCTTTATCTGTTATCTGAGAAATGGAAGGAGCTTGTAGAGAAAGCACGATCAAAGCAGCTTCAGCCACATGAGTATAACTCAGGTAACAACCAAGTTATATTAGTTTCATTTGGTATTTGGATCTTGTTTCAATATAAAAACTGTGAACAAATGGTATTGACTTGTTACTTGTGTGGTGCTGGTTGCAGGGACCTTTACTCTCTCCAACTTAGGCATGTTTGGAGTCGATCGCTTTGATGCTATTCTACCTCCTGGGCAGGCATGAGTTAACAAATAGCATGATTTTGTAAAAGTGTTTATCTCTGCAAGTTAGGTGTGGTCTTATAAAATGTTCATTTGTTCTAGGGGGCTATTATGGCTGTTGGAGCTTCAAAGCCTACTCCTGTTGCTGATAAAGATGGATATTTCAGTGTGAAAAGTCAAATGCTGGTGAGTTTTTCATATCTTAAGTGACATATTAAACCCATATGATCTTTATTGTGAATTTGCAATGACCTCTGGAAGAAAAGAAGATCTAATAGAAATACATCTGACTGTCATATGTTTTCTTAATTTTGGTAACCTGCATTAGCCTTGTTGGTCTCCAAAATCCTTGCTAGATGACCTGATTAGTCGTACTTCACTCTTATCTAGTTACCTTTAATGGAACGGAATTAGGAACTGTTTGGGTTGACTTATCTTGCAATTTTAGATTTAACATGAAGGCCTCAAAAAAGAAAGATTAAATCCTAAGTTATCATAATCCACTAAATGAGATCAGGACTGACATGGAGAAATCTCTCTTTCTGTGGTGTTTCTTTGATCATTTTGTCCCAATTTTTGTTTTTCCTTTTATGAAAATATTTGAGCTGAAGATTATAGTCAAATCCATACCTTGACCCTGTCTTATTTCCATGGTCTATGTTAAATGCTGACCTCATTCTGTTTCATTCTCGAAGTATGTTAAAAGCCTAGTTCATATATATGTATTCACAGAGATGAATAAAAGTTGAATTGGGGTTAACTTCTTAAAAATTCATGAGGTTTCATCTGAGAGAAAACTTATAAGTTTCAGAAAATTTAAGATAAGAGGTGGCATATTGGCATGGTGGATTGGGTAAGAGATCAAAATTTGTAACTTCTGTAAATGTCAGATTGGCCCACAACACTTTTGTCCAAAATAAATTTAAGCTTTTAATAAGCTATCATTTGTTAGATATGATTATAGTAATTATGTTATTTCAATAATATTCTAGCTATATGATTAAATTGATTTTGGAGGTTTTATGCACTAAAAATACACTTTGGATACTTTTGACCTGTTTTCTTTTTAGATATTACCTGCTTGGCCTGTTAGAGATAATACCTGAATTGACTTGTTCATAAGTAAATGGTTTACAATTGCCGCCTCTAGGTTCAAACTCGAGTTATGGAATTTTGAAAATTACGGTATCTTCATGTATATATATAGGATTTTCATGTTGCTAATTTGCTACTGTTTCATTTTGTTCTTTCCATATCATTTTGTCATAAGTTTTTCCATGAACCAGATTACCTTGGATGTTGAATATAGTTACATACTCGATTCAAGCAATGCCTATAGCCTGTATGTGAGACTATTAGTTGCATTGAATTTATGTTCTTAGAACAATAAAACATTCATATTATACAGAGGTGGCACACAAGTTTTATGTGCTGGTCAAAATGGGTTAAGTGGGTTGAATCCATCAATACCTTTTGTCCGTATTCTAATTATTTTGTTAATACTTGATGTATGAAATATAATTAAAATAAATTTTATAACACATAATTTATTTGAAATGAAATGATTTAGCATCATACTTCTTGCATTTTAGCTTTTCTCTACGCTTATTCCTGCAATACTCTAACCTGTGTTCTGCAACCTAATTCCCAGGTTAATGTAACTGCTGATCATAGAATTGTATACGGAGCCGACTTGGCTGCCTTCCTTAAAACCTTTGCAAAAATCGTTCAAGAACCGATAGCTTGACAATGTAAGATGCTACAACAATTCGCATAACATGTTACGCGATACAGCATTTGGGTCAATGGTCAATGCAGCTAAGAAACTTGGTTTGCAGGGGTAGCATTGTTGGTTTCTAACAGATGCGATATTATGTTGTACTATCATTCTTATTTCTTATTTCTCATTTTGTGGATTTTTGAGGGGATTCTCGAACATGTTCAATAAAGACATGCACTAACTTATATACACACATAATGTATGCAAAGGGGCACGTTTAGTACAAACCTGATCGAACATAGTTGAGAACTGAGTCTATTTGTTTTCAACGGCAAAAAAATCCGTATTTTTAGATTTTGTATAAAAGTTATGTGGCATTTCAAGGAATATTTAAATGTTCAGGTGCTTTATTTACAAAGTGGTTTATTACATAACAATGGTAAGAAACATGAATTCTATATATGGAATGGTGTGTGAGGCCCATCACAGTTGATAATTGAAATGCACATGATGTTTAAACAAAGGACATATATGCTTTCCCTAACATGACATCAAGTAGTCCAAAAGGAAGCCCTTAATTGTTGGAAAGGTGACTTAACCTACTCATCTTTCTTCTTCTCAGTTTTCCATCCTCAATTCTTTCTTAAACTCAACCTTTTAAACAATCCTCAACTTTTTAAATCCATGCAAACTAAATCTACATGTGCCCCCATTCACACACATATATAATATAAATCATTTATCCATACAATTTTCTACGTACTTAGATCAATATCGTATCTACTTGGGGATAATACCGGTAGCTGTTGATTTATCAAGACCTGATGGAAGGACAGGAAGCATCGAGTTTCTACAAATAAAACTAGTTTTGTCGTTCGAATATAGAAAGATTGGGATATTTGTCTAATCGTTGTTATCCTTTCGGTGTGTTGGAAATTTCGCGTTGGTTACCCTGTATGACTGACGCTCTCGACGCCCTATATGCGAAGGTGAAGATCTAGACTTACATATCACTTGTTGTTATTTGATCATGATCTTACTTGTTATATGATTTGATAGTTTGATTGAATTATGTGTTTTGTGAATTAAAGTTGGTTGGTTGGTGGATCTTTAGGTTAAGTCTAAGGGTGTTACCATGACTGCTTTGCTAGCAAAGGCTGCTGCAATGGCTCTCGTTCAGCACCCTGTGTGAATGCAAGCTGCAAAGATGGAAAGAGTTTTACTTATAACAGCAGCATTAATATTGCTGTGGCTGTGGCTATCAATGGTGGTTTGATCACCCCTGTTCTCCAGGATGCTGACAAGGTTTGTGGACTGTCGTGATTTTGAGTGCTTTTAGAAAGTTTGTACATCAAAAGACTTAAATTTTTATCATAAAGAGATCCCAATATGTTTTTTAGGAGGTTGATTTATTTTGTACTTAAATTGTAATGAGTTCCTTGTAATCTGTTGTAGTTGGATCTTTATCTGTTATCTGAGAAATGGAAGGAGCTTGTAGAGAAAGCACGATCAAAGCAGCTTCAGCCACATGAGTATAACTCAGGTAACAACCAAGTTATATTAGTTTCATTTGGTATTTGGATCTTGTTTCAATATAAAAACTTGTGAACAAATGGTATGACTTGTTACTTGTGTGGTGCTGGTTGCAGGGACCTTACTCTCTCCAACTTAGGCATGTTTGGAGTCGATCGCTTTGATGCTATTCTACCTCCTGGGCAGGCATGAGTTAACAAATAGCATGATTTTGTAAAAGTGTTTATCTCTGCAAGTTAGGTGTGGTCTTATAAATGTTCATTTGTTCTAGGGGGCTATTATGGCTGTTGGAGCTTCAAAGCCTACTCCTGTTGCTGATAAAGATGGATATTTCAGTGTGAAAAGTCAAATGCTGGTGAGTTTTTCATATCTTAAGTGATATTAAACCCATATGATCTTTATTGTGAATTTGCAATGACCTCTGGAAGAAAAGAAGATCTAATAGAAATACATCTGACTGTCATATGTTTTCTTATTTTGGTAACCTGCATTAGCCTTGTTGGTCTCCAAAATCCTTGCTAGATGACCTGATTAGTCGTACTTCACTCTTATCTAGTTACCTTTAATGGAACGGAATTAGGAACTGTTTGGGTTGACTTATCTTGCAATTTTAGATTTAACATGAAGGCCTCAAAAAAGAAAGATTAAATCCTAAGTTATCATAATCCACTAAATGAGATCAGGATGACATGGAGAAATCTCTCTTTCTGTGGTGTTTCTTTGATCATTTTGTCCCAATTTTTGTTTTTCCTTTTATGAAAATATTTGAGCTGAAGATTATAGTCAAATCCATACCTTGACCCTGTCTTATTCCATGGTCTATGTTAAATGCTGACCTCATTCTGTTTCATTCTCGAAGTATGTTAAAAGCCTAGTTCATATATATGTATTCACAGAGATGAATAAAAGTTGAATTGGGGTTAACTTCTTAAAAATTCATGAGGTTTCATCTGAGAGAAAACTTATAAGTTTCAGAAAATTAAGATAAGAGGTGGCATATTGGCATGGTGGATTGGGTAAGAGATCAAAATTTGTAACTTCTGTAAATGTCAGATTGGCCCACAACACTTTTGTCCAAAATAAATTTAAGCTTTTAATAAGCTATCAATTGTTAGATATGATTATAGTATTATGTTATTTCAATAATATTCTAGCTATATGATTAAATTGATTTTGGAGGTTTTATGCACTAAAAATACACTTTGGATACTTTTGACCTGTTTTCTTTTTAGATATTACCTGCTTGGCCTGTTAGAGATAATACCTGAATTGACTTGTTCATAAGTAAATGGTTTACAATTGCCGCCTCTAGGTTCAAACTCGAGTTATGGAATTTTGAAAATTACGGTATCTTCATGTATATATATAGGATTTTCATGTTGCTAATTTGCTACTGTTTCATTTTGTTCTTTCCATATCATTTTGTCATAAGTTTTTCCATGAACCAGATTACCTTGGATGTTGAATATAGTTACATACTCGATTCAAGCAATGCCTATAGCCTGTATGTGAGACTATTAGTTGCATTGAATTTATGTTCTTAGAACAATAAAACATTCATATTATACCAGAGGTGGCAACACAAGTTTTATGTGCTGGTCAAATGGGTTAAGTGGGTTGAATCCATCAATACCTTTTGTCCGTATTCTAATTTTTGTTAATACTTGATGTATGAAATATAATAAATAAATTTTATAACACATAATTTATTTGAAATGAAATGATTTAGCATCATACTTCTTGCATTTTAGCTTTTCTCTACGCTTATTCCTGCAATACTCTAACCTGTGTTCTGCAACCTAATTCCCAGGTTAATGTAACTGCTGATCATAGAATTGTATACGGAGCCGACTTGGCTGCCTTCCTTAAAACCTTTGCAAAAATCGTTCAAGAACCCGATAGCTTGACAATGTAAGATGCTACAACAATTCGCATAACATGTTACGCGATACAGCATTGGGTCAATGGTCAATGCAGCTAAGAAACTTGGTTTGCAGGGGTAGCATTGTTTGGTTTCTAACAGATGCGATATTATGTTGTACTATCATTCTTATTTCTTATTTCTCATTTTGTGGATATTTTGAGGGGATTCTCGAACATGTTCAATAAAGACATGCACTAACTTATATACACACATATATGTATGCAAAGGGGCACGTTTAGTACAAACCTGATCTTAGTATAGAATTATGAGAACTGCTTAATCCGTTTTTTTTAGAAAAAAAAAAACACAAAATACATTTCAACTAATTTTTTTAACCTTTTTTTGTAAGAGGCAAATAAGATATCAAATTTCTTTTGAGTCTATTTGTTTTCAACGGCAAAAAAACGCCAAAGTATTTTTAGATTTTGTATAAAAGTTATGTGGCATTTCAAGGAATATTTAAATGTTCAGGTGCTTTATTTACAAAGTGGTTTATTACATAACAATGGTAAGAAACATGAATTCTATATATGGAATGGTGTGTGAGGCCCATCACAGTTGATAATTGAAATGCACATGATGTTTAAACAAAGGAACATATATGCTTTCCCTAACATGACATCAAGTAGTCCAAAAGGAAGCCCTTAATTGTTGGAAAGGTGACTTAACCTACTCATCTTTCTTCTTCTCAAGTTTTCCATCCTCAATTCTTTCTTAAACTCACCTTTTAAACAATCCTCAACTTTTTAAATCCATGCAAACTAAATCTACATGTGCCCCCATTCACACACATATATAATATAAATCATTTATCCATACAATTTTCTACGTACTTAGATCAATATCGTATCTACTTGGGGATAATACCGGTAGCTGTTGATTATCAAGACCTGATGGAAGGACAGGCAAGCATCGAGTTTCTTACAAATTAAACTAGTTTTGTCGTTCGAATATAGAAAGATTGGGATATTTGTCTAATCGTTGTTATCCTTTTCGGTGTGTTGGAAATTTGTAGATATGTTGCATGGTGATGAGGGTTAACCTTGATTGCAATTCATGTTGCAGAAAAATGAGGAGAAACATTTTTAAACATGAAAGGTAAATACCCAATTTATGAATATATAAGCACTTTATATGTGCTACATAAAATTCACACACTATAATAGAATATAAGAATATATTGTTTTTAATTCTCTTTCTTAAACTTACTATCTGGTTTGCAATGAAGAAATAGAGAAGCACTTAATTGAAAAGCAACATAATCGAGTTAGCGTGTGTGGAAGGTTTAAACCTGCTGATGTTGCTATAAAGTTAAGGAAAAAGATGAACCGTCGAGTTGAAATTCTAGAAATCGAGGAGGTGATGCCTCATTATGAAGCAGAGCAAGAAACTCAATTTGTAAATCACTACAAATATTATTGACGTATTAAAGTTCTTATGATGAATCATATCATGTAAATGCATACATGTGAATAATTTCAAATTTTCTTCTTGGTGTGATTTCATGGTTATGGATGGTTGAACATTTGATGTCAATAAATCAACTATACAATAAAATATGTATTCCGTTGATATGTATAAATAAACCTCAATAGAAAATTCCAGTGTCATAGTCCCGTATATAAGAAAAAAAGGAGATGTTTAAAGTTGCGAAAACTACAGGGGAATAAAGCTATGAGTCACACGATGAAATTATGGGAAAGAGTTATTGACACGAGAATTAGACGGGAAACTCAGATAGCGTTAAACCAATTTGGATTTATGCCAGGACGCTCTACAACAGAAGCCATACACGCCATAAGGAGGATAATGAAGAAATACAGAGAAAGAAAAGGGACCTCCATATGGTATTCATCGACCTAGAAAAGGCCTATGACAGTATTCGCGTCAACTAATTTGTGAAAGTCTACGACTTAGAAGGGTACCAGAGAGATATATCAAAATAATCAAGGATATGTTAAGGGGGAAAAAACGTGTGTGCGAGCACCGATCGGAGACATAAACTCATTCACAGTGGAAGTGGGACTCCACCAAGGATCGGCACTGAGTTCATTTCTTCACAGTAGTGTTGGATGGGATGACCAAGTCTATACAACAGCCAGTTCCGTGGTGCATGCTCTTTGCGGATGATATTGTCTTAATATCGGAATCTAAAATGGTGCTAACGACAGGCTAGAATAGTGGAGAGCAGCACTAGAGCGTAAAGGTTTAAGGATAAGTCGCTCTAAGACAGAATACATGCATTGTAACTTTAGTGGTGAGGCGGAAGAGGACACTCCAATCAGTATTTAGGGTATGGCGGTCCCACAAACGTCTAGGTTCAAATACATGGGCTCGTACCTGCAGGAGGACAGAGAGATACACAGCGATGTAGCGTACCGTGTTCAAGCAGGATGGTGCAAGTGGAGAGCAGTTCAGGGATCCTATGTGATAAGAGGTTTCCAGCAAAACTAAAGGGAAAACTATACCGAGTGACAGTACGCCCAGCTATATTATATGGAACAGACTGCTGGGCCATAAAGAATCACACGAGAAACAAATAAGGTAGCGGAAATGCGAATGCTGAGGTGATGTGTGGTCACACAAGACTGGATCGGATAATAAACGAAGTGTTTCGACAGAAGTTAGAAGTGGCTTGTATCGCAGATAAAATACGAGAAGGAAGATTAAGATGGTTTGGGCATGTCAAGAGGAGACCAATGGCGGCACCAGTTAGAGCAGTAGAGAACATCATCTTAGAGGGCAGGAGGAGTAGAGGAAGACCTAGGTTGACTTGGGATGAGGTAATTAGGCGAGATATGATACACTTGCACCTCTCTAAGCACATGATCGAGGATAGGAGTGAGTGGAGGCGTAGAATTAAAATTAAGGACTTTTAGTGGGACCTATAGGCAGGAAGGGCTTTTGAAGTCTTTTACGAGGCCTGATGTGTACGTAGTCCACATCTGCTCTTTATCGGTGATTCTAGCTGCCCCTCTGATGTATGCTTTTTCTTTCTCTGATTCTCTAGCTGTATATTTTTGTATTCTGTATGCTAGGTGTTGTATGATTTATTTTATGATGTCTTGCTAGCGTTATTGCTTTTGCTATCGAGTCGGAGGTCTCTTTGGAAACGGTCTCTCTACCTAATAAGATAGAGGCAAGACTCGCCTACACCTACCCTCCCCAGACCCTGCTTATTGAGTGGGATATACTGGGTATGTTTGTTTGTTTGTTTGTTTAAGATTCAAACTAATATTCACTCAACTAGCAGTTATATTTGTAAATTTTAATAACCAAATACATACAATAGTGTTTCAATATTTAACATAATCCTCTATTATAAATTTTCTTAAATTTTGGGATTTCATTTGTAAACCAAAATGCAACATATAGTTGTGCCCATGATAAAATTGTTCAGATTTTCTCTTATGAAATCATCGGGTATAGATAAAAAAATATGTTAAGTCAGGTGTTAAAGATAAATCACTTTGGTGAGTAATGTTGTTGGATAATAAGACTTGTATAATTTATGAGCACTCACTTGTGACAAACACGAGCATCCTCTTTTGAAAAACTTGAGCATATACTTTCTAACGAATTCCAAATGATACATCAACTAATAATGAATATGCTGCATGTTTCCTATAGCTATTTTGTCTTTTGAGCCTTAACTAATAATAATACATCTAGATTAATATATATGTAGGACAGGATAATAGTACTATTGTCCAGTACAATAAGGTGGTGTTTGTTTTCTATAAAAAGAGCTTCTAAAACTCTTTTGTCTACGTCAAAAAGAGGCAGGCAGATGTTTGAGGTCTGCAGAGTGTTGTTTTTTGGAAGACGCTTCATTAAAAAACGTCTATAGGAGGTCTGTATGGAGAAGATGTGGACCTGTGTCTTCTGAGATCTTCTAACCTCTTCTCACATCTCCCACCCTCCCCACCTCCCCCATCGGCCACCCCACCTCCCCCATCGGCCACCCCACCTCCCCCATCGGCCACCCCACCTCCCCCACCGGCCGGACCACCGCCGCCCCACCACCAGCCCTTCCACCAGCCCCGTCATCCACCTTCGTCGCCGGAACCATCCCCTGTCGATCCACCCCATCCCCATCGACCTTCAACCGACTGCAACCACCATCGACCTTCAACCCCATCCCCAAATCCACCATCGAACCCGTGAACCGTGAACCCCAAATTCAACAGTCGACCACCATCATCGAACTCCACCATCGACCGACCCCCAATTCAATCTTTGATTTCCAAAATCAACTTCAACCGACACCATCACCACCTTCAAACACCATCCCTGTCGACACAAAGCTAGAGAGAGAAAGTTGTAGAGAGAGGGTGTCGGGGGCGAAGGTGGGTATCGACGGTGAAGGCGGTTTTGAAGGCGGTGGTCTACGTCAGTGAAGGTGCTCTGGCGTAGGTGGGGTGGCGTGGGGCGGCTCCGGCGAAGGCGGGTGAAGGCGGGCGTCGGCGTCGGTGAAGGCGGGTGTCTGAGAAAGTTGTAGAGAGAGGGAGAAAGTTGCAGAGAGAGAGGGAGAAAGTGGATTGGGGATCCATTGTTCCATCATGTATGTGCTTAATAATTTGTAGATTTTAAAAAACAATTTGCAAATTTAAAAAACAAACAGTCTTTTATTACAGACTGCAGACGTTTGATCCACCTCTTCTCCTGCAGATGTCTGCAGATGTGGTCCGCAGACTGCAGACGTTTTACCTCTTCAACAAACAGCACCTAACTAAAAACAATCCTATGAAATTATAAACTTATGTGTATAAACAAATGTATTCGTATTACGAAATTGTTATAACAATCGGCTAAGGTGAGGAGGTGAAATCCCTGCCAACTAATTAGTTGTTTAATATGTTTCTTTTTGTGTATAAGAGAAGTATTGAGGTAACGCTAGATAAACTTTTTGATTAAATTTGTTATTAGATCTTAAAATGTTTAATGATTTATTGGACTGCTCTTTATAACATATTGTTACAAATAAGTTTGTAATTTCTCATATAATTTAATCAACCTATAGTACCCAAACGAGAAAAAACGTTATTTAAAACATATGTACTATGTAATCGTTCACCCTACACCTCCTCTAGGCTAGCCTTGTAAGTATGTTTCTATTTTGTTGCCGGCTATAAAAACTTTACAATAAACGATTATAAACATAGTAGTTTTAATGGACTATAATCATTCATTAAATCTATAGAAAACTAGAAGTAAAATAGTAATGTCGTCTAATATTTTAATTTTTTACACAGTTATAAAATCTCGTAACTTTTGATTAAGAAGACAATATACTAGGGGAGGGTTCTTGAGAAAACCAATAATTATGTGAAAAATCAAAGAAAACCACGGAAACCAATAACATAATTCAGAATTGTTTTATTATTGTAATTGTTAAAAGATAGTTTACGACATGAATACGTCTCATGAAGAGTGTTACTTGTACGTAACACTACGTCGAATGAAAAATGGTACGTATACGTAACCTATGTGTAAAACCATTCTACGTTATTTCATTGATCCATACCCCTATTTATACATGCAGGACGGGGGTGAAGGTAGTCAATATAATCAGTTTCACAATGAGTAGAGGGTTGGAACACTTAGGCCCTGTTTGGTTGGGTCTGACCGGGTCTGGTCAGACGTGAACGTCTGACTCGGTCAGATCTGGGGTTTGGTTGTTTGCCTCTTATCGAAGAAAAGGTCTGACCGAAGCTCCTACCCGGTCAGACCTCAACCATAGTCTGACCGGTGGTCAGACGTGAAGGTGGAGTGACGGGCGGTGGTGCTTGCGGTGGTGCTTGCGGTGGCGGTGGTGCTTGCGGTGGTGGTTCAGATCTGTGGTGGTCGGCGACTGGCGGTGGTGCTTGCGGTGGCGGTGGTTCAAATCTGTGGTGGTCGGCGACTGGCGGTGGTGCTTGCGGTGGTGGTCGGCGAGAACCGAGAGGAGAGAATCGAGAGGTTAGGGTGGTCGGCGAGAACCGGTGGTGCTTGTGGTGGCGGTGGATGATGATGATGATGGAGATGTGGGTGTATAAAACAGAAAGAGAGAGAGAGAGAGACGAGAGTGAGGGTGGTGTTGTGGTGTTTGTGGTTTGAGATGGTGGTGATTGGGTTTTTATTTTAAAAACTTTCCTTTTTACAACCAAACTCAATTATTGTTCAGACCTCTTACTGGTTCAGACCCTCTTATTCATTCAGCACTTATTCAATCAGATGTTGCCAAACAGCCTCTTAATATATCAAATAGGGAATCGAATTTAAGTAGATGATACTAAGAATAAAAGTAAGTATGAGACAGAACAAGAACAAGAACAAGATGAGTTTGTGTTTCAAGAATGTTGTATATTGCTCTAAATTCTATTACAAGTGTTGCAAATCATAAAAAATTAAAAATAAATACAAGAATCTGAGATACTTTATACTACACCCTACAACCGGCTATACATTGAAATTCAGTCAAAAACACTAATCTAAATAACAAGATCAATGTATAGTCAAAATGCATATTGTCTTTTAGATTGTTACTATAACATGTCATATATCACATCCTAATGTATTACAAAAAAGGATAAAAAGTACAAAGTAGAAAGTTACAGACTAATGACCATAATCTATAGTTGACAAAAGTAGAAACATTTTCACCAACTTATCTAAGTTGGTGAGTTATCAGAGTCGCAGCGGAAAGTTGTTCAGCTTTTTGGTTAAAGATTATCAGAAAAAACATGTATTATCTGTTTTCGGAAGAAATCAGTGTTTGGCTTCGGAAGACTTTGTATTTGAAGTTTTGAAATATTCCATATTTGGCTTCGAAAGATTTGGTCTTTAGATTCGAAAGATTTTACACTTAGTATATTTTTTTAATTGTATCAAACTTTCGAAGTAACTCTACTCTGCATTTATACATGCATGCTGAGAACTCCTTAGTTGCATCAACCTTTAAGTGTAAACATTACAATATATACGCACACACAAATATAAAAATTTATAAATCTATGTAGCCGGTTTAATTATTTTTTTTTTAGTTTTCACATATTATTATGATTTTTTTAGAATACTTGCTCCTGTATGCTGATCTTAAATGCTCAAACAACTTATCTTGATATAAAAAACTTTTAAACTCGTATATTATTCACAAAACAATTATTACAGAATCTCCAAAAATTAAGGGTTGCTTTATTTAGACACCCCTTAATTTTAAATCAACACCCCTGTACCCTATACGCCGCGTAGGGTCCATACGCGCGCGTATAGGGTACATTGTTGATTTAACGTTTTATACCCTATACGGCGCGTATGGGTCCATACGCGGCGTATAGGGTATGTGTTGATTTGACGTTTTATACCCTATACTCGGCGTATGGGACCATACGCGGCGTATAGGGTTTGACATTTTATACCCATACGTGACTTATGACCCATACGTGGAAGAGCTATACGCCGCGTATGGAGTCATACGCGGCGTATAGCTTATATATTTATTTTTTTTAATTTTTTGAGTTTTTATTTTAATATATACATAATTTGAATTAAAATTATTTAAACAATACAATATGAATACAATAATAAAATTAAAATTAAAATATATAATTCGCATATTACAAATTATAAACTAAAATAATTTATATAAGCGGGGGGTTCTCGGTTATTCTCTATTATTGCGTTGTATTCCGAGATACGAATCCTATACATAATCTCCCATTCTGCAGCACGTACGCTTCGGTTAAGAATCCAAAGATTACTTAATGTTGGCATCGGATAATCTCCTTCTAACTTAACGTGGACGAAATGATTGTTGTTGACATGAACAATCGACACGACATGATGAGGCATGACAGTTTTCGGATCAGCCCATAATGGGAAAAATGTTTGACAACCATTATTGCTTAGTAAATGAAGAATAACCCCAAACTTTTGAGCAACCACTAATCCCGTATACGGCATTATCATCCAATGTTCTTCTGGTGCAGGTTCCACACTTTGCCAATCGATGGTGTGACGTAATTCGTTATACTGTCCGGGGTACAAAGTATCGAAAACTTCTCTGTACTCCAATTCATGTCTGTCCAACTCTTCTAAAAGCTGTGTCCGCACATACATCCACTTATTTTCATCAAACCCTAAGCCTAAAGCTATTGATCGAAAACCACAATTCCCATCGGGTCGGACATCTCGTATACGTGAAATATACTGATGAAAGATTGACGGAATCCAATTTTTTAACCTGTTTATATGTTTAATTGGTGATCTCCGACAATCGAAGAAAACTCATTAGTACCCCGTGATACTTTAGATGACGTTGAACGACTACGTTGCATGGCGGGCTTCTAGGGCTTTACAGCTGAACTTGTTCTTCCGGAAATGTGAGACGCAATAACGAGCTATGTCTCGGCATGTCGCACGTACTTTGTTGAGTGTCGTACTTTGTTGTTGAACCTTTAACGTTGGACGACCGTGAATATCTGTTTGAACAACAGGCGCTTTTTTGTTATTTTTCCATGGATACACAATTTTTTTATTTTTTCCACCAAACTAAATTTTACAGTTGCGGGTTGTGTCATTATTTGTTGTTTCACCCTATCCATTTCTTCTTCAACATCAACTTTTTCATCCACCGTATATGATGGCTTAATGTTATCAAGCTTCGTCCAAAATACGTCAATTGCATCTAATGGATTTTAGTGCCTGCATTATAAAGTATAAATTAAACATAATTTGTCACTTAATAAAAAAATGATAATGATGGAGCGACTATTACCAGAATGTTCATATTTTTCCAGCCGATAAGCACAAGGCAAGCCACAACTAGTGAAAAGATGACAACCACATGTTGCATTTGCAGAGCATCACATGCAATTTAGTGTTTTTGGCAACTAATAAATCAAGAGCTATGTGTGAAACCTTGCCTCTTAAGTAATCAAATAGCGGAAGTTTATGATGATTCATGGTTTAATTTGCTTGTCTCAAATCTTTCTTTTAAATTTACCTCTTGTGCGTTCACAATTGATCTACAAACTCCACAAGTCTATCCAGTGAGCTATTTGTTGATTTAAGATATCTTTTTAAATTTGCATGTTGACTCTCCACCTATTTGTTGTGCGTTGGCCAAAATTGCGGTTCAAGTTAGTCCAGGCTGATACAAACATTTCTTTGTAACTCTCTAACCAGTTTCTGTTTATATATGACAATACCTCTGAAAAATATAATAAACATAATTAAATTATATATTGAAAATATAATAAAACATAATTAAAATATAATAAAAACTTACTTTCTCGATTCGCTTCAACTAATCGTTCGTAAAGAAGGTTATAGTTATACTCGTAAATCTCCGCGTGGGAGACTCACACAAACGTGCCCATGCATATTTAAACTTTCTCCAGTCATCTTTTGTAAAACTTGCTTTACAGTGTTTCGCGATATTTTCATCAATATGCCACCTGCATAAACACTTTGAAGCATTCGGAAACACTTTAACACATGCGTTCATTAAAGCGAGATCTCTGTCTGTTATTATGACGCGCGGCTCCATACACTTGCTTAACGTATCTTTCAATCTATTAAGCACCCATTCAAAATTATCTTCCCGTTCTTTGCTAATAAACGCATGAGCAACACAAAATGTCTTGTATGTGGAGGTCACACCAACAATCTGAACAAACGGAAGCTTGTACATGTTTGTTTTATATGTAGCGTCTATCATCAGCACGTGCGGAAATGCACGCCAAGTGTCGTATGATTTAGGATGACAAAAAAATATATCTTCTACGACATTAGTATCGGGATCTTCTCAGGTGTAATAAACATACCTTTTAATAGAAAAAGGAAGGAAAATTGATGTTGTTAAGTGAGGATACAAATACAAGTTAGGCTTCATTTTAATTAAGTCTATTGAAAAAAAAAACCTCGGGTGTAATAAACGTACCTTTTAATAGATAAAAGGTTTTCTAAGACTTGCATTGGTGTTTCACGACTTTTCTTTCACTTCTTATCTTATATTGAGCGTTGTATACGTCTCTGGTTATTGATGCGTTATTAGGATTTTGCTTTTTAATAGCTGATAAGATGCTACGAGGCTCCATGTTCTGATCAGTAAGCTGCTCCATCAAATTGTATTCGTTTTGAGAAAACCTTCTTACAAAGGATGCCCCTCCATATGTTGAGCAGGATCATGGTTATGTTCGTCACTTCGCACCTCTAATTTCCACGAACGACGTTTGTTGTCGTATATCCCTACTAATTTAAAAGGACATCCGATTTTTTTGCTACCAGATCGTCTAACTGTTGCTTTACTTTTGTATTCGCCCGCACGATCACAGATAAGTCATACCTTTACGACCTGACCTTCTTTTTTTCTTTGAACTTCGTGTAATAATAACGTAACCATTATCACGTCCTCTATTAACAGCCCAACAGACTAGCTCATCGAGAGATAAAAAATTTGAGATGTTTCAAACGATACTTTTGTCGTTTGTTTTTCATCACTCGAGAGTATATTATTTTGTTGCGTGTCGTAAGTTGACTCTCGGCAAAACTCAACTTCATCATCGGGAACATACGATTGGTTTAAATCTGGCAGTCCTGTCTCGTAAGCAGATTGAACGTACGCATCATCTTGATTACTATCCACCACGAACGAATATTCATTTGAATATTCATTTGAATATTCACCAAACAAATAGTTACCGTCCCAAAACGACATACCGAACGAATAAAAAGTGTGATATTTTGAGAGAGAAATACGTTTGGGATTTACAGGAATCGAAAGCATATCGAAAGTGTTATCGAAATCGTTGTTATAAAGGTGAAAACGAATCTTAGGTCATGTCATATGGAAATAATTTATACGTGGCGTATGGGTCCATACGCCACGTATAGGCTCCTATACGCAGCGTATGGGCCTATACGCTACGTATAGGCTTGCCACGTCTTCCACGTATGGTACCTATACGCTGCGTATATTCGTATATGGTACAAAAACGCTTTATAGTACGTCTGACAACTATACATAGCGTATGGGTCTATACCACGTATAGCGGCCTATACGCAACGTATGGTTCTATACTCTGCGTATAGTCTTGCCACGTTTGCCACGTTTGCCCGTATGAGCCCATACGTTGCTTGTAATCGTACATGGTACAAAAAGTACATCTGACACCACCTATACGTGGCGTATGGAGCCATACGCCACGTATAGTGCAAAAGAATTGGTCGCATGAGCACTATACGTGGTCGCAAGAGCACTGTAGTGGTCGCATGAGCACCAATTATTTGTACTATACGTGGCGTATGGAGCCATACGCCACGTATAGTACAAAATAATTGGTCGCATTAGCACTATACGTGGTCGCAAGAGCACTGTAGTGGAGGAGCTATACGCCGCGTATGGGTCTATACGCGGCGTATAGTTTATATATGTATGTTTTTTTTTTAATTTTTTGAGTTTTAATATATATATATTGAATTAAAATTATTTATGTATGTATGTATGTATGTATGTGTGTATGTCTGTATGTATGTGTGTATGTATGTATTTGTGTATGTATGTATGTATGTATGTATGTCTGTATGTATGTATGTATGTATGTATGTATGTATGTATGTGTATGTATGTATGTATGTATGTATGTATGTATGTATGTATGTATTGTCTGTATGTATGTATGTATGTATGTATGTCTGTATGTATGTCTGTATGTATGTATGTATGAATGTATGTCTGTATGTATGTATGTATGTATGTATGTATGTATGTATGTATGTATGTATGTATGTATGTATGTATGTATGTATGTATGTATGTCTGTATGTATGTATGTATGTATGTATGTATGTATGTATGTCTGTATGTATGTATGTATGTCTGTATGTATGTCTGTATGTATGTATGTATGTATGTATGTCTGTATGTATGTATGTCTGTATGTCTGTATGTATGTCTGTATGTATGTATGTATGTCTGTATGTATGTATGTATGTATGTCTGTATGTATGTATGTCTGTATGTCTGTATGTATGTATGTATGTATGATGTATGTATGTATGTATGTATGTATGTATGTATGTATGTAGTCTGTATGTATGTATGTATGTCTGTATGTATGTATGTCTGTATGTCTGTATGTATGTATGTATGTATGTATGTATGTATGTATGTATGTATGTCTGTATGTATGTATGTATGTATGTATGTCTGTCTGTATGTATGTATGTATGTAGTATGTATGTATGTTGTATGTATGTATGTATGTATGTATGTATGTCTGTATGTATGTATGTATGTATGTCTGTATGTCTGTATATATTTACAAAGATAAACATAAACTGATAATAAACATAAAAGATAAACATAAACTGATAATATATTTACAAAGTTTTTAAATTACATAACAAAATAAAAATTACAATACAAAACTACGGGGAGTCAGGGTAATCTCGAGGCGGTGGCAACGGCGGAGGATCAGTACCAGAACGCCGCGCCATCTCTGACTGAACCTGCCACTCCATCAGATCCTCACGCGATCGAGCCGTCGACTCTGCTGCCGTAAGCTCCTAGACATATCCTGCAACAATGTCTCCACACGTGCAGGCAGCCTCACCTCTCTATAAATATGTCGCGGGATCTGAGGCTGAGGAGGTGGCTGATGTGGCTGAGGAGGCGGCTGATCATGTGGCTGCTCGTCGAGTGGTGGCTGATCATGCGGCTGCCCGTGCTGCTGCAGTGGATCGACAATGCCGAGCTGCTGAACTGGTGCGGCTGCCAGATCTCCCAGGGTCGAAGAGAGAATCATATGCCAACCGGAAACTGGCGTATAATACGCATGCCGAATAGCGTACGACGATCTAATCTCACCGGCTCGATCGGCGGAGACACGTCACCAAGATGCCGAGGAGATAACCTAAAGATCGGGCAATCAACGTGATGTACGCGCCGCCGTACACCGCTCCTCGCTCCTGGCGATGATAATACGAAGCAAAATACTCCGCCAAACACCTCGCCAGGTTACACCTGGTCCCCGTAATCAAACAGTATAAGTAAAATAAGTCGGGAATGGTACACCACTCCCGACTCTTGCCACGTCCCGTGATGGACGTGGCGATCATCCGATGCAGATAACGGATGAGAGGATCTCGAATGCCGGTGACCCTGCCCTTAGTCCTCTGAAACGGACCTCCGGCAATCTCAGGCCACCACTCTCTCAATGTGCCCTCCTCCATCTCAGTAATACCCTCAGTGACAAGGGGTAACAGTCTCCGGCTCATAATAAAGCCCCGAGACAACTGCAAACTGCTTAATGGACATCTGATGTGCATGTCCACAAAGCGTAAAAGAAATCTCCGATCGCTCATCGTCCTCCACCATCTCATCTAGACGAATATATGTAAATGTGGATAAAAACTCCACTACCAGCTCACGGTGGGACGGTAAGAATGCGATCTCAAAAAGACGTCTCCACGGCGTATCGTCTCCGATAATAGCAGCAAGACGATCGCGCTCTCCCAACTCAGCCATCACCTCCCAATCTACGGCCTTTTGATGACCGATCTTCATCCGAATAAATTTGAGCACTTAGCGTGCTCAACGGAACCGACATCAAACTGCAGCCAAGGATGCTCGGCAATATGGTCAACAACGTCAGCCTCAATCTCAGAATCGGAAGACTATCTGCACAGGTGAACAAATAGGTCAAAAACAACGTATACGTATCTATATATATATATATACACTATACATATATATATGTATATGTATATGTATATGTATACGTATACGTATACGTATACGTATACGTATACGTATATGTATATGTATATGTATATGTATACACATATACATATACATGTTATATGTATATGTACATATACATATATGTATATGTATATGTGTATATACATATATATGTATATGTATATGTATATGTATATGTATGTATATGTATATGTATATGTATATGTATATGTATATGTATATGTATATGTATATGTATATGTATATGTATGTATATGTATATGTATATGTATATGTATATGTATATGTATATGTATATGTATATGTATATGTATGATATGTATATGTATATGTATATGTATATGTATATGTATATGTATATGTATATGTATATGTATATGTATATGTATATGTATATGTATATGTATATGTATAATGTATATGTATGTATATGTATATATATGTATATGGTATATATGTATATGTATATGATATGTATATGTATATGTATATGTATATGTATATGTATATGTATATGTATATGTATGTATATGTATATGTATATACGTATATACATATATATGTATTTGTATATATATATTACCCTATACGCCGCGTATAGGGCTATACGCCGCGTATAGGGTAGCAGCGTATGGGTCACAGGGCAACGTATAGGTCGAATCGACCCTATACGCCGCGTATAGGACTATACGCGGCGTATAGGGGACCCACGTATGGCCCACAAGTCGCGTATTGCACTACCCTATACGCCGCGTTATATCTATACGCCGCGTATAGGGTACACACCGATGTGTCTTCGTCCCCAACCAAAGAACTATACGCTGCGTATAGCCCTATACGCGGGGCTGTACCGGCGTATAGTTCTTTATTCCAGTTTTTAAATCACGCATTTTGGGGCATAAAACACTACTTTAACGTTTAAATCAATGAACGATAACATAATAATGATGTATGAACAATAATACGTACCTGGATGTTGAAAAATCGAAGATCAATACGTGTAGTATAGTGCTATACGAGAGTGTTTTTTTTGAAGTGTGTGTAAAAAATAGAAAATTTGAAAGATATAGTACACCGAGGATCTATACGCCGCGTATGGGCCCATACGCGGCGTATAGCTTATATTCTTTTTTAAATCGACACCGACCTATACGTGGCGTATGGGCCTATACCCGTATAGGTGAACTGATGTGACGTCGGTTGTCAGTCATTAATGTCGCATTAATGGTCGTACCCTATACGCCGGGCATGGGCCGCGTATGGACCCATACGCGGCGTATAAGAGGGTGTCGATTTAGGATTTTGGATGTCCTTTATTAGCACCCAAAATTAATCACAAATCTACACGTTATCTCATTGGACCAATACCAATAATGCAATATACTACATGTTATGTTACATATACACCACTGCCGATTCTAGGTTTTGTCAGAATCCCTCACCAGATTCATCAATAAACCTTTCGATCTCATTCATTACGACATTTAACCCTACTCCCCAAATCTCTATCAATTCATCAACCCTAACAAATCCCCTTCAAATTTCCCCCTTTTCTCCTGCAAAATCAAACCCTAGTTTCTCCCATGGGCAGCGACAACGAAGAACGCAACCACCGTCGTCAATCTGACGACGAATCTGAGGAACCCTCGAAACGCCGCAAGCATCGTCGTGCGTCTGATGACGAATCGGAGGAGCCTTCGAAACGCCGTAAGCACCGCCATCACCACCGTCGGCATCACCGGCATCACAGCGGGAAGCACGAGAAGCACGAGGAGAAACGAGAGGGAGATGATGAAGAGGCTATGGATATGCCGCCGCCTCCGACGACGAGATGAGTGGTGATTTGCTGGCGGATTATGATATGGAAGAAGGGGAGATTGTGGAGGAAGATGGTGCTGATTGGGGGAAGAGGGTAGCGGAATCTGATGCGGAGTCTGGAGAAATTAAAACGGTCTGTTCGAAACCCTCTCAGTTGTTCTCAAATTTAGTGTTTTTTTGTGTAGTTACTTTGGTTGCTGAGAAATTGGTAGGAATTTGACGTGGTAATGAGCGATTTGCTCCCAATTCGTATTTTGTTATTGTTAAGTTTCTAAATTTAATTTGATCGAGTCGAGTTAGGGTTTCGGTTTCTCAGCAGCCAATCGTGTTTCAACTTCACTCACTAAAATCGTCATAGACTGCATAAACAAGTTTGCTAATGGTAAACAACAAAAGGACTCGTTTTGATTATAAAAGCTTGAGATCATAGCAATGATAGAAGACTTGCAATGACAGTCATAGGAAGTATTTTTTTAGTATCTGTTCATTTGTGTTGTGGAGTCATTGGTATGTTTGGGGTGCTTACAAATGTTTTAAGATCTGTTTGCGACACACAGAAATGTGATATGAATCTGAAAAGGAGCTATGCACTCCACCACCAGTTACATCTATTTTCCTGGCCACAGTTTAAATTTTTAGGCGTATCCTGAAGACTACTGATGATTTTCAACTGATTTGTAAGAACTGGTGACATGCTCTTGTTATTTTATTTCTTTTTATCTCAGTTTTCAGTGTGCTGTCTAACGTTGGTCTTTTGGATGCTTATAAATTGTGAATGTGCATTCATTTTTTCTTTTTATGTCTTATTTGCAGGAAACTCACGGTGATATGGTAGAGCTTGATCATAGTCTTACCTTGCCTTTGGATGATGATAATTCCCATGTAGTTGGTACGCATATGAAGGTTGTAGAACATGAAAATAATGGTTCTAAGACTAAGGAGCATAATGATAATGGGTATGTGAGAGTTGAGTCTCAAAAAGGAAGTGGCAACAGAAAGAGTCATTATGATGATGAAAAAAGGGACCGTAAAAAACATGTGTCTAGCGAAGACTATGTGAAAGCTCATAAAGACTTGTCAAGCAAGCATGTGCAGGAAAGAAGTCAGCAAGATGTTACAAGAAGTAGATCTAGGTCTCATGAGTATGGCAGGGCCCGTTCTAGGTCTCGATCTCAGAGTGTTTCTCGTGGGGTATCTCGAGTCGAGAAACACAAAGATGATCTGGAATATTATAGAAGCAGGAAAACGAGTGGGAATGGTGACAGTGAAAGAACATATAAGCTCATGAAAGACTACAGACATGGGAGTCGAGATTCAGTTAGGGAAAAAGAAAGAGAACGTAGTCTAGTCGTAGCAGACATAGCCTACAGTTAGACATGAGGGATAGAGATAAATATAGAGAGAGAGATATGAAAGAAATTGAAAGGGAGAGAACGATAAAAGAGAGGGATAGGGAGAGGGAGAGAGAGAGGATATGAGAGAGAGGGAAGGGAAAGGGGAAGGGAGAGAGATAAGGAGAGGAGGGATAGAGAGAGGGATATGAGAGAGAGGGAAAGGGAAGGGAAGGGAGATGGATAAGGAGAGGAGAGGGATAGGAGAGGGGAAGGCGGGGAGCGAGACGGGACCGGGACGTGACATAGATTTGGAGAGAGAAAATAGTAGAAATAGAAGAAGTTATAACTACAATGATGGTGATCGTGACAGGAACAATGATTACAATCACCATAGACATGAAGAAAACAGACTACAGAGACAAATCTAGGAAATATGATCGACCAAAAAGATGACAGTTCTGAGGCTATAGATGCAGATACAAAGAAGATTGAAAGGTATCGCCTTTCGTAAATCTCTATTTTATCAGTTAATGTTTTACTTATGTTCTGAAATAAACTTTGCTGTAGGGAGGAGGTTGATGAAGAGGCATATCAAGAAAGAAGTGCCTTGCAAAATGAGGAGGATGATGAGAAGAAGATTTGAACAGAATAAAGGAAGAGAGTAGAAGGCGAATTCAAGCCATTCTTGAGAAGTACAAGACTAAGCCATCACAGCAGGAGCAGCAACACCTAAGTTGGTGGATGAAGGTGAATCTTTTATATGGCTCATTTTGAAATATGCTGATAAATAGTTACTTGTATTCATTTGGCATTAATACATATTGCATTAAACAGCTAAAGAGACTGCGGAAGAGTCTGTAGGGGCAGCTAATGTGAAGTTCGGCACTCTTGATGGTCAAGGAGAAGGATCTGATACCAACACTGGTGACACACCGTTTTCTGTAGGGAGATCACCACAGCAAAATGGCAATTCTGGTGTACAGAGGACCTCTGGTAGTGGTGGTCTGGGAGAGGGTAGTCCAAAGGTGCATTTTTATTCTTACTTCTGTATTTAAGATTTAAGTTGGCTCTGGTAATTCTTACTTATTCGTGCTTAAATGAATATTACAGAGTGAGAGATCAAATGAAGATGATATTTTTGGAGAATCACCACCTCTAGCACGTGAAACGGTAAGATGTATATGTTTTTTTGAAGTCCTTACTAAATATCTCTGAAACGTTTCAAATGACCTTGGGCTTTAAATACCCAGAATGAGAGATCAAATGACATGTTCTCTGATGATATTTTTGGAGAATCACCAGCTGCAGTGCCAAAATCTGTAAGTCACAGGCTATTATTCTCTTTAACACATGCATGTATTGGTATTGAAGTTGAATAACTAATTAAAATATTTTGTACACAAGTTCCCTGTATGCTCAGTTGGTGTTTATGCTTGCAGGGAAAAGGTGATGGTTTGACATTCATAGAAGTGGCCTTCAGGATAACTGGGATGATGCAGAAGGTTACTACAGTAAGTATTTTTAACTGACTTTTTATCCTATGTTGTAATACTGTATATGTCATTTTAGATTTGAAATCTACATTATCTTCTCCCTACAGGTTATCGTTTTGGGGAAATACTTGATGGTAGGTATGAAGTTATTGCTGCTCATGGTAAAGGTGTCTTTCAACAGTGGTTCGTGCTAAAGATCTCAAAGCTGGATCTAATGATCCAGAAGAAGTAGCTATAAAAATAATACGCAACAATGATAAAATGTAAGCAATAATAGAAATCATAATCTTTTATCTAATTGTAAAGTTCAAAGTGTGTGAACTTTTTTTATTTGTCTATTGCTTTAAACAGGTATAAAGCTGGTTTAGAAGAACTGGTAATATTGAAGAAATTAGTTGGTGCTGATTTGGAGGACAGACGGCATTGCGTTCGGTTCCTTTCCAGTTTTAAGTATCGGAATCATCTTTGTTTAGTTTTTGAATCTCTTCATATGAATCTTCGTGAAGTATTAAAAAAGTTTGGTCGTAATGTTGGTCTTAAATTAATGCTGTAAGGGCTTATGGAAAACAGCTATTCATTGCTCTAAAACATCTTAGAAACTGTGGAGTCCTTCATACAGACATTAAGCCTGATAACATGCTGGTTAGTACATTTGAACTTCAGTTTATATTTTCATGTTCATGTTTTGGTTTTAGTATAGTGTTATAGATGTTCTAACTTGTATGATTATTAGGTAAATGACGCCAAAAATGTTCTAAAGCTTTGGACTTTGGAAACGCTATGTTTGCTGGGAAAAACGAGACACACCGTACCTCGTGAGTCGGTTTTATCGTGCCCCTGAAATAAGTAAGCACTTATATATATTTATTTTTTATGTTCTGCTATGCAGTTTGTTGACTTGTCAAACATTCTATTATGCAGTTTTAGGGTTGACTTATGATCATCCTGTTGATATATGGTCTGTTGGTTGCTGTTGTTTGAGCTTTATACTGGGAAAGTTTATTCCCAGGTGCTACAAACAATGATATGCTTCGTTCACATGGAACTGAAAGGCCCTTTCCGAAAAAGATGCTTCGAAAGGTGCTTTTTGTACATTTTTCATATCTTTGCTCACCCATTTTTCGTTTGAAGAACGTTACTTATGGTTTAGTGTTCCTTTGGCTACTTTTTTTGTAGGGAGCATTCACCGAACTTCATTTGATCAAGATCTTAACTTTGTTGCCATAGAAGAGGACCCTGTTACCAAGAAGGTAATAACTAGAAATAAGTAAATGTTGTGGTTAATTTTTAAGTTATATTGCCCTTTTATTCTATAAAATGAGTGTCTTTTAATTGGATTTCCAGACTGTAAAGAGGCTGGTTAATGTGAAGGCAAAAGACATTGGCTCAATTGTTATGAGTTCACCTGGAGACGATCAAAAATGTTAGCCAACTTTAAGGATCTATTAGAGAAGATATTTACATTAGACCCTGATAAGAGGTTAACTGTGCAGCAGGCACTGAGTCATCCATTCATCACGGGCAAGTGACAATGATGCTGACAGAGAGAAATGCTGTGCATTTTAATCACTTATGATCTTAATTTATTTCACACTTAATCATTGGGCATTTATCTGTCTTTATCTTTATGTGGTGGCTTGAGAAGTTTGGATACGGTTCCTGACATGGTCCAAGTCAGCAGATGACCTCCTGGCAGTGGAATGTGTTCTGTTCTATTGTAAGATAACTCGCCACATGGCGTTTTCTTCTCTTGTACTCATTCTTGATGGTGACCATCAAGGAATAAAGTATTTTCAAGTTTCTTTTCTTCACTTTACTTTGTATATTGAACAATAGCTCTCCTGCAACCGTACTGGATGATGGTAGATATCTTGTTTTTCATTTTGCTCGCACAAAAAAAACTGTTTTAGTGCTTCTGTTTTGCGAACTTCCTTGTTTCTAATGATGATGTGCTGTTACTTCATCTTTTAATGAATATTTGCTATACTAAGACTCCCCCACTCCATTTTCTTTTATTTGCCACCTACCTAAAGATTTTACGAGTCTAATTATTTTTTCATTCAGGAAGCTCCCAGTGCTATGAAGCCACCTGCCAGTGCTTTAGATGTTTAATGGCACTCTGGAGAAGGTATCTTGGTTTGTCTGTTTGGTGCTTCTTATTGTGATAAGTTATGATTTTAAAGTCAATAGCTTTCTCATTCTAGAGTATAGGTGCTAGGGTCATATGGTTAAATGCCTTTTTTTTAGTTTAATGTGTGCTGATTTGGAGATCACATAGCTAGTTAATTAAGTAGTTACAACTTACATAATCAAATCTATATTCTAATGAATCTCTATTCCACCTGATTCATGGTTTGGTCAATCTGGATGATCATGCATGGAGGCGTTTGTGCTGGAGCTATGAAGCATGAATACATTCAGTGAGTGATCCCGTTCATTTTGCAATGTTCTAATGTTCATACTAGAGAGTATTCCAAAGTTATTATTTGTTCTGATATTTTCCTATTTTGTCATGTAGGATACAGCCTATGTTTGCTCCTTCAACTTCTGTAAGTATAGATGTTCTCACTGTGAATGTGCATCTGCTAGTGACATATCCACTTGCCCATACACACATTCTGCATTGAATTTTAGGTTGCATAGTAACCATATGATTGCCTTTGCTTCATTCGTCGATAGAAGATGTAGTTGAGTTTGCTTTAAGGGATTACCACTAGAGGTGGCAAATAGGTGGTCCGGTTGGGTAATGTGTCAAATCTGGTTTTTGTCCTTATAGAAAAGGGCCTGATGTAACTTGTTGGATCTATCTGCTGGTTTTCAAAGAAATGCAACAATTAAACATTTATCATATTTCTTTAATTAGTTATAAAATTTATACAAAGGTTTGTGTTTTCAAATCTATTGACAAATTTAGATGCTTTTTATTACCGATTGCATGCAGTTATTTCAAAACCATAATTTATTAAGGAGCTTAGGCAGTAACATTGTTTTGGAAGAATCTTAGAAGCATCATACTTTGAAAACATGTGAGACTTTTCCCAACTTCTACAAGCATAAGGATATGTTTTTTAGAACTAATTTTTTTGTGCAGTGGTTAAAAATATGTAGTGGTGTGAGTGTAGTGTTATATTTTGGATTTCTGCAACTACTGTTGGTTTTGTGGAAGACATAATGGTCACAAAAACCAAATTGGTAGTGATTTTTGTGGCCGGAGGGTAAGATTGGTTGGAACAAGAGGTACGTCAATAGAGATGGTGTTTTCAACCTATTTACGTCCTGCGTTTTCGTTTCAGTTTTAACTTCTGTAAGGCGTAAAATCAAATGTTTCTTAAAAATAAATACTGAAAAAGTAGCTGCTAGTGAAGTAATAGTATTTGTATATTAATATATATGTGTCATGCATGACTTTATTTAAAAAATCTTAAGTAAATAGATGCTAGCTGTGAGGTCATCCCAACCTGTATTAATCAGCACCATCATCAACTATTTGGACCTTTACCTGACTAGCCCATTTGCTGGGTTAGATCTTAGGGTGAACCGTAGCCTGACTGCCCCATTTGCAGGGTCAAATCATAGGTCGGCCTATTACTTGACTCGTGCATTTGCCAGGTGAGGTTATTGTGTGGTGATCCGTTCACTATGTCGTGGGGTTCTTGCCATGTATTGATCCATATGGTCTGTGAACTTGATGATTATGATTGTATTATACTGTTTTCTGGTGCAAAAATGTGCACTGGGTGTGCATATGAACAATTAGAATAACAGGTTGCTGACCATGTTGCAAAGGATGGTTAGTCTTTTGTTTGTGCAAGTTGGTCCATTTACCTCTTATCCTTGCAAATATTTTTTTCCTCACAAATTAGATTTTAATAAGCCAAAGTATTAACCATGGGTTCACACTTTTAACTTTTGCTTTTGTTATCATTTTGTGTTTGGTTTTCACTTGATTTCTTTTGTATGTTTTTCATTTTATTCATAATCATAGCGAGTGAAATCAATTCCATATCAAGTATAGGTAATTATGTTACTGGAATTGCTGGTGTTAATAGAAGTGAAAATTTAAAGTGTCACTTGTCACATTGTTAATATGGATTATTATTAGTCGAATCCAATATTCCAATCTATCTTTTAACCTAAGTTGGAGATTTTTCTTCCAAGCGGTTAATGAACTGTCTTTAACATTCTGTAATTTGGAGTAATTTTGGTAATTTATTATTTGAATGTATTCTTTTAATAAAACTTTGAACCTAATATCGAGCAGGATTTTAGAACAAAATAAATGTTTTTGTGCACCATGTAATTAATCAAACCGAAAACAAATATTCTGATAGTAGCATGTTTTTGTTTATTGCTCTCTGTTGTACAAAATTTGGTTTTGGTTGATATAGCCATTATATTTTAAGGTTGTTTTTACCTATGCATGTATTTTGTAGAGTATAAATATTCATTAATTGGTTTGTGGTACTCTTATAAATTACAAATACATTAAAGAAATGTGCAGAATTATAAAGCCTGTCCATGCTGCGAGCAAGTGTAAAATGCCCTTGCTACTTGTAAATTAGTTTGTTGACTGGTAAGGAAAATGATTAAAATATATTAATATATAGACCTTTCTTTAAAAGAAAAAAACTCTAAAGAAATATTAAGCCTAACCCTCTATCTGATTCTTCTTTGTTGGTCTATCATTGTGCCCCGCCTTTCGGTTATTCATTGTCAGTCTGCAATGTATGGAACCAACGTATCCGATTTTCCCTCAACACGTCTGTCCCCAACCCATTGCGTCTCTGGCTCTCTGCTAGCGTTTAATTTCTTTGTCATTTTTCTTAAACACCGCATCTCATATGAGGATTGCAACTTTCATGGGCCTGTCATATTCGATGACTAGGTTGGTCTTATGAACCACTTAAACACCGCATCACGAGCTATCTGCTCCCTCTTTTTTTTCAGCAACAAGGATTGCCATTACCTCTCAACAACTGGATGCTTGATTGGCCCCTAACCAATGGTCATATGCTTTCATGAAGGTCTGCTCTATATTTTCATCTTATTCTAACTTGACGAAATCAGATCATATAAGGAGTTCACAAAACTAATAGTGAGGAGTGAGGACCTAGTGCTGGGAGTTTATCCTTTGGATGGAAATGTTGGATTCTAAACAATGTTTAACCATCTTACTTAATATTCTATAAGAAAATAATGAATGAACTTCTAACCTGCAAGTGTAATTATATGTAGATCGTACTATTTACACATGTGTAGTTAAACATATAAAAAAATCTAAAAACATGTGTGAGTACTTCAGTGTGTTTTTCTATTTTGATGGTTTTAAATGTATAAACATTCACAATTATGTGTGTAAAAAGTATACAATTAAAAATAAGTACTAATTATATTAGTTCCGGTGCTTTTTAAGATATTTAACTGTGCTAAAATTATCCTAATTGAAATTAGAATAAAATTTTCCATTTATTGTAACAACCGTTTGTGTTGCCGGTTGGTGAACAATGTTTGCCGGTTGGTGAACAATGTTGCGGTTTATTAAACCTAGGTATAAAATCCATAATCTTCTTACTCTAATAAAAGAGTAACTTGAAATGTCACGTGACAGCATCACAATTATCATCATCAAAATTTTCTCACCTCTCTTTCTTCTTAAATAATTACTTAATACTAATAAATATTATTTATCATTTTTTTACATTTAAAATTAAAAAGATTTATTTATTAATGTTATTTCTAAAAAAACAAATGTTTTATAAAATAATTAATTTTTCTAACGCATAAAACTTTTTAAAAAAATGAAATATATTAAAATTGGTATTTTTGAAAATTCAACTAAAAAAATTAAATTTGGGAGTTATAATAAGGAAAATTTAAAATGACATGTTTATACGGGTTGTTTTATAACAAAATATTTATTTTTTTGGAAAAAAATTAAAATAAAATATTAAAAGTTAATATCACTGTTTTATTAGTTATAGTCAGTCATATCATATATTAAAATATTATTTTATAATTAATAAATTTTTTTATATAATATTTTATTTATTCAACTCGTGTAATACACGGGTTTACTAAAACTAGTAATGCAAATATATTAAAGAATCACATTGCACATGAAACTGTGCATATATTTCATTAAATGATCATGTAACTAGAATACTAAGCTCAAAAGTTATAATATTCTTCTTATATTTTATAAAAGAGTAACTATATACGATATGTGGTAGTATTATATTTTTTCTCATCAAATTTTTTCATTTCTCTATCCTATTAAATAATTACATTAATTACTAATAATATCATTTAATTATTTTAGATTATAATAATTTTTAATATATTAAGAAAAAGATTATTTATTAATGTTATTTCTAAAGAAACTAATTTTAAAAAATAAGAAATTTTTTAAGACATCAAACTTTTTTAAAAATAGAAAAATATTTTATAATTGGTGTTTTTAAAGAGTAAATCTTTTATAAACCAAAAATAATTAAAATTGTAAGTTATAATAAGAAAATTTTTCAAATGATATATTTTTAAAAACTGTTTGTTTCAAAAAAATATGATTTTTTCAGAAAAAAAACAAAATGTTTAAAAGCTTGTATCCCTGTTTTATTACATATAGTCCTTATAAATACGTAAGTTCAATCATATGTTATCTTAAAAATATTCTTTCATAATTAATAAACTTTCATTCCAATTAAATTTTATTTATTCAATCTGTGTATTACACGAGTTACTAAAGCTAGTTTAAATATAAAACAGTTGATGAATATCTGTCCAACAAAATCTATATTTTATAATAAAATAAAATTTGGGGTTTTCACATGTTATGTTCTAGACATCTTTAGAGTATTTTTTCTCCAAAATATTATAGTTATTTAAAAACAAACTTTTATAAAATATGAAAAATTTTAAATACTAAACTCTTTTAAAGCGAAATCTTAAATCGGTCTTTAAAAAGATATAAAGGCTGAAATTTTTGAAAAAAAATCTTATCAAAACAATAAAAGATGATTAAAACTAGAGTTTTTAATAAACAAACTTTTCTATAACAATTTTTGAAAAAGAATGGTTAAAATAAAGTTATTTAGATAAGATTGCTAAAAAATAATATAATTGCTTTGTTTCTTGAACTATTACATGTATGTAATATTTGTAATATCTTATATTAAACGACGAAGGTTAAGGGGCCAAAAGGCCCCCGCCACCCCTTTTTTTCGTTAGGAATGTTAATTTTTTATACGGTAGTGTTAATTTTTGACCCGATAGTGTAATCTTTTTACATATATTGAGTTTGCCGCCCTAAGAAAATTAATTTCGCCTCCGCTTCTTATAGAAGTGCTCAAGCTCCGCCACTGATCAGTATAATACATGGATTTCTAGTCTATCTACCCATCTATAGTATATACTATATGAATAACTAATATGTCACGTAAATAATTATAAGCCTCCTCAGTCCTCATACTAACTTTTTATTTCTCTCTATTATTAATAATAATAAAATATTAATAATATCATTCATACCCTTTTCAAATTAAAAAAACACATATTTAATAAATTATAAATTTATTTTTTTATTAAAAATACACTTTGTAAAAAATAATTTTTTACAGAATACAAGATATTCAAATACAAGGTAACTTTATAACCATTTCATTTTCTTGAATTTTTTTTTTTAAACGAAATATTTAAAAACTACAATTTTCTTTATAAAATAGGAAACATACGTTATTGCTTATTTACTTAAAGTAACAATTTATACGTATTTTAACCATATTTTATTTTCAAGTATGGTTTTATAATTCTTTAATTTTTATTACAATTATTTAAAAAAAATTATTTAACTCGAGTATACATGATGTATTAAGCTAGTGAGGATAATAATTTAGTACAACGGAGATAAAACCATTACTACCAAATCTAGTATAAGGTTTTTACTTTTTAATACATAAATATTGAATAAGAAAAGTAGGAAACTATGTTAAAAAATCTAAACTCATTAACTGGTATGAGACACCTTCTTTTTAAAGATTCACAAAATGCAATGTTATTCAACAGGTTTAGTAGAAAACTATACCATTACTATCTAGTAGCAAAAGGCATGTGTGCGTATCAAGGTATCTGGGAGATGTTTCTCCTTAAGTGTGAGAAAGCCGTCTTAAAAACATTAATAATTAAATTAAATTTATACTCATAATTGATTTAATTTATATTATAAGTTGCTGTCTTGGGTTCTCATTACGTAAAGTTAAAACACGTCTATTTCGTTAGTTGTCTTCGCCTAGGGACAATCGAACTTTTCTAGATTTTAGTTACCGGAAGATTGGACTTATAAATTAATGCAAGTGTCTATGGTTTTTTTTAATCGAAAATGGAGGAGAATAACACAAATTACAAACTACCATTTGACCAATTTTGGATTTTTCATTTCTGTTGCTCAAAACCACGGTTGTGATAGGTTAAACTTCGTTATAACGAACGTTGATGCAATACATAATGTATTAATGTAGAGTTCAATAAAACAAACTGGTACGAGACTAATTTGAATAATCATGTGATTATCATCTAATGTCATGTCTCTTCCAAGCTAACGGAAAAAAAATATACCTAATCATGTATTTGAAACCTATTTAGAATATTGTGTTTCAAGTTTCTCGTTAGATTAGAAGCTTCTTTTACAATCCATTTAAACACTACATTCCAACCAAACAAGATCAACAAGTCCACATTCGATGCATAAATGAGACTTGGTTTGCAAGCGAATTGACCCACTTATTGAACGCCATTCTTAGGTGACCTGGTCATATCGTCAAATAAGCACAAGTAACACACGGAAAGAACACAATTTGTAAAAGTCAAAGGGGTTATAATGTACAACTGACAAACCTTAAAGGACCCCTAATAATAAATACTCAAATATCATTTCTTGATGATAATAGAAAAGTCTGAAGTCTCATGTCTTTGTATTTTCCTTTAAAGGGTATCAGACTCTTCTATCTTTACTTGATCAACTTGTGCATTGTTTTCATCCCAAAACAATTGTAAAAACATGGGAAGAAAGCGTGATGTACTCCTTGGTCGGAGATTCAGGACCTCCAAGCTTAATACGTTGGGTGAAACTCGCCATTTCTCGCCTAGCCATCCTCAAAAACAACCGCCAAGCGCGATTCACCGTAGCGCGCTCTGATCTTATTCAACTCCTACGCCTTAACCACCACCAGCAAGCCCTCCTCCGGGTATTCTCTCTCTCTCTCTCTTACACTCTCCGTTTTGGAAACACTCTTAAGAAACCAACTAAACTAAATGGTCCTGTTAGCCAGTTTGAGATCCTACGGTTTGTTACATGGTTCAGTTTAATGCTTTTGTGGTTTAAATGTTTAGTCAAGTTTGAAACTTGGAACTGGCCGTAAACAGGCCATAAAACCTTTACACTCACACATATATATTTGAAATATGCAGATATGTATACGTATATCTGTTTATAATCTAGCCGGTTTTGTTTATCGTTTCCCAAAACCATAGTTCGCAGTTCGGCCTATAGTTTCATCAAATCCGGCTACGTCAAACCGTGAACACCACTAGAATATAAACCTGATACTGATTAAATTACATGTGACAGGTTGAGCATGTGATCAAGGACCAGAACATGTTAGTTGTGTATGATATGATACATGACTATTGCCATCTTCTCAAACAAAAGGTCAACCTCGTAGAACAAGCCATGTATGTACTTTTCTGATTTTTCACTTGGGTCGCGTGAAATCGACATGTGGTTTGATGTTTTGTTTATAAACTCTTTCCACAGTGATTGTCCAGATGAACTGAAAGAGGCCGTATCGAGCCTGCTATACGCAGCTCCAAGATGTGGAGAGTTTCCCGAGCTTAAAGAGATTCGTGCAATCCTGACAGCTCGTTTTGGAAAGGAACTTGTTAATGATGCTAGTGAGTCGAGAAATAATAGTGGAGTTAGTCAAAAAGTAAGATATAGTAAAAGGGTGTTCATGTTTTCATATAACAAATAGAGATTATATCATAATTCTAACAGATTAAACATGTGATGTTCAGATGATACAAAAGCTGTCATCAAAGGAGTTGAGTTTGGAGAACAAAATGAGTATGCTTACAGGAATTGCTAGAGAAGTTGGTATAGTTTTGCAACTAGAAGCAACAGTTTTGCCAGAGAAAGTTGAAAAAGTGTTAAGTTTGTCTGAATCGATGAAAAAGTATAGGAGTGCAGAACACGCAGCAGAAGATGCTTATGATTCAGCAGCATATGCTGCGGCTGCCGCCAAAGTGGCGGTGGAGGACTAGCCCGCTTGGAGTCATTCAACTCCGACAGTCCTGCTAGTCCCGATTCTCAACTCAAAAATGTGCTTGCTATTGAGCCCGTGAAGTCAAAACCTCACATCAGTGACTCCGAATCAGATTATGAGGAGATTATTAAAGATGAAGATGAAAGGTCAACATACAACAATAAGGTGGAAGAATTTGATGATTTATTTTCAGATGATTATTTGGGTGATGAGAATATAAAGTCATTTGAGAAGATGGATTTTGATGGAAGCAAGTATAAGATTGAAAAAGAAAAATCAGGGTTTACATCTAGGACTGTATATTTCTCATCCTATAAGCAGTTTCCACCCGGGCATCAAACTAACCACAAGGCCGAGCTAGGTCGATGAAGTGTTGAACACAAACTCCATGCAACAACTGGATCATAGGCTTTTATAAGTATTGTGATTATTATGTAGATTGGCTTCTTTCATTTGCTGGGTTTGGCTATTTACTTTGATTATTTTTTTATCATGAGTATAGAGTTTCATTTTTGAAGTGATTATGTGGGGGGTTACATTTTTATTAACTTTCTATAAGATTAAATATTTAGCTATGACAATATTAAAGAGTGGCAAGTGAGTGGGTTGGGCAGGATATGCAACGGTTCAAAAAAATCAGGGAACATGTCATATATAGTATATTATTGTAATCTAATTACATCAGACCTAAAAGCAACCCTAGTAATTAGATATAATAATATTCCAGCATCAAACTTGGTAAATGACTATTTGTGTACTAGGTTCTAAGTCCTCTTACCAGGTTAGGTGTATCCAATTTTGACTGGAAAGGCTGCTTTCGTTGATCGCTAGTCAACTCTTTCAGAATGTTGTACTACTTCTCAACGTGATTATATAAAATTGAACCCTTTTCTATTTTTTCAACAGGGGATCATTATATAGATTGATAAATGACAAAAGCTTTATAACTTTCCTTATTCTCTAAAATCGATTTACATAAAATTTTGAAACTAGAAAGACTAGTTTGATATCAAAGTCAAGATCATTACCATTTTAACCGTAACGAGACTACTAATTTATCGGCATGATTTACCTTTACTTGCTTAAAATTTGTAAACATGCCATGCGGATGAAAGCTGCTAACCCCTAAGACGCTTATTTCCATGCGGCACTAAGTAGCATATGTCTGCAAATTCACACCAATATCTTCATCGTATTCAACACCAAGTTCCTCCTGCAGAAATATATTATATGATAATACATAATAATACTTTCACAACAAGCAATTGGCAATGATAGAAGTTATTCAATTAAAAAAAAAAAACCTTGAACTCATTTGGATTTTGGGTGAGTTTTCAGTAATAGTATCCCAACGTCTTTAAACATCCTCTTCCTCTTTCTCCAATGACTGATGTATCTGAGAAAGTTTTCTCAACAACCATTCGTTCTTCTGGCCTTACTAAAGTTACCCCTTCACGTAATTTAGTCAATCTCTTCCATTTCTTTGACCTAATACAATTATGAGATAATTAGTCTGAAAACAAAATAATTAAAAGTATATCACGATAAACTAGATCAGATTAGTCATTTCAAGAACCTGTTTTCTTAGCTTAACATAGTTGGATTGTATCTCATCCATGTTAGGTGACTGCAGAGACTAATCTCTGCAACAATAAAGATATCATGTTAACATATATCAGTTCATGCATGAATTGGGTTGAAATGTGAAGTAAATGGGATTAAAATTTTAATTAATTCAAAGACTATATAATAACACAGTTATAAAAAAAGTACCTCCCTCAAGCTGACTGTTTGCCTTTTTCTGTTCATCCAGCATCTCTTGTAATCTAGCATTTTCTTCTTCATTTGATTAAGCTCTTCGGTGTTTGGAATTTGAAATGATCTTGTCTAGCAAGATATATCTTCTGTTACCATATTCTTTGAATGTTATTTTTCCACTGTCGGCAAGATTATCAAGAGCCTTCTGTACAGCAGTCTTTTCAAATTAAATTTTTGCAAGAAATCAGCAACAACTTGAGAATTCAGGGGTCTATTTTGCTGTAGAATGCCACACCGCAAAAAAGAGATCAGAGACAGATTGGTAAACAGTTACTCTTAGAAATAAATTAAATATAAAATGTGCACAGAAAACCATAAATCGGAAGGGGAGATTTTGTGATTGGTTTTTTCTCAACTCAAAATACATTCCAAAATCAGTAGCTCTAAAATTAATCATTATTCATGAGGGCTGTTGGATATATGATAAACAGAGCAATACTGCAATAATGGCAGTAACTTTTATCTTTAGATGTCATTACTCAGACGTAATTGTGCCAGAGAAGAATCCATAATTAAATAGTATGCATGGCAATTAGCTTATATTGAAGCTAGAAAAATGAACTCTTCTTATAAGGGTTGACTGCTAAATACAAAGTATTTGAGAAATTGGATGTAAACTTTTTACTTTAATCAATGACCCCTCTCCGTACCAAAAAAATAACAATGTATGCCCTTCTGTACCCTCAACGTGATAGACTGGTAAATCGTGATTCGATAGGAGTTATATTCACCCATTTAAAAGTTACAAAGAGACGCTAAATTCAGGCAGCTTCGCATTAATTACCTTGACGTATGGTTCATCTTTTAGATAACTTTTCCCTAACTTAAAATTTAGGCAGTAAGTCAAATTATTAGAGTAAATACAAACAATTTTACCACACAATATACAAGTATCTGAAGCTAGTAGTTTTAAAACTAAAAACACCAAAACCATGCTATTGTCAGGTCATCTACTGTATGTGATAAGAAGCTACAAGCTGGATTGCACAGTTAATGGATTGCAGTAAAGCTAAAGTTAAACCAACAAAAGAGTGCATCTTCAATGGATGTTATAAAATCAAACTTGACAAACACTGACATGTTATAGTTATAAAACTGAACTACATTAGACTCTTATTAGTAACAACTGTTTCGTGCACTGTTTTAACTGGTCCATCGCATTCTGAAATAACAATCCTAGGTCAATCATTATCAAATTCTTTCTAGAAAGCTTCACAACGATGCTGTGGTTAAAAAAGCTAATATCACATTTCACAATACTTCCCCTCAAGTCGAAGGTCTGACGGAAACCATACCCAAATCGAACATTTTTGTCAGATGCTACACCTCTGAAACCATATGTCGTAAATACTAATAACAGTCTCAATTAACCAGATAATTTCATATAAAATTAAACGGTATACAAATTATACCTCGTTCACGAAGTTAAGAACGATTCCTGCAAATTCACAAACGGTCATATTTACACACTTATGGATGAAATGATAAACTGTGAGTTGAAATTTACAGATATGATATGAAATTAACCTTCGGCACTATCGGATTGGGGGCCATCGTATTGATTTAGGGTTTAGACTATTGAAGATGATAAAGGAGCGCGGGAAAATCTTTCAGTAATGAATGATCAAATACATGCCCCGAAATGCAAGTGAAGCGTGATGATCGGGTAGAGGGGCTCCGAGAGAAAAAAACCGTTTTGTTTTGTGTTACGACGACGTTTCAGTTATGCTTGAAGTTTATTAGAAAAAATTTTTTTGAACGGCAAAATGGATTATATTACTAAGACCACTAGCAAGACGCTAGGGCCAAAATAGAAGGTTCATACGATTACAGTGGAATCTAAGAAAAGAAAAAGACCACCAACTATGTCAAGATAGGTTGGTAATTTTACCCTATTCTTCACCCACCCATAAGTTGTACTTTGATTAAGTCAACAACTTTTGATACTGACGTAGGAGAGAGTTTTAATAATGTATCATTTCTTGCCAACCAAATATTCCATAATGTCGCCAAGATTATAGCGTACACGACTTTCTTAATTCAGTCCTGTCGTTCAAATTGATTGCACCGTCCATTATGTTATAACGTTGAAAGTATAGATTGATTATGATTGTGTTAGATCATGCTTAAAGTTTATTGAAAAACTATAAATGAGAAATAATATGCTTGAGTTAAAACCAAACAATTATATTACTTTCTTTTTGTATTTTTTTAATAGATTAGTAGATATAAACAGGATTACATAATCATTGCTACGTGATATCTTGTTCTAGGATTTGAGTGACGTTAATATACATTCTAAACATATGGTGATACCCAAATGATGTAAACTAATGATATCAAAATGTTAATAAAATTATTTAAGAGTTATAATCCTGTTTGTAGACAAATGGTAGACTTAAGAGCAAATAATGAGTGTATGAGTCCAAAAATAGCTTAGCTGAAAGCACTTGAGTCAAGTAGTGGAGTTTCATAAATAACGATTCTTTATACTTTATGGTGAAATAATGAATCAAAATTGAGGTTTGAATCACTTTTCCAAAGAAAAAGACGCATTAACAATGAGAAACACACATGAACTTATGTTGGGCATTGCAACAGTTTAGGAGGTCAAATTGCCACCACTTTGTTGCCAAAGATTGATGATATCAGTGGCTTGATTAAGGAGGATGATCATCTTCTTTTGAGAGATCCAAGGCTTGCTTTCCAAAGTGGTTTTGAGTTCTTCCCAAGCATTTTCTTGGCCAAAAGAAGTAAGGACTCAAAGGGATGGTCCATGTCCTGGTATCTCTGATCAAGCCCAAGCCCTATGTTCTTTTCCATCCATATGAACTTCAACACTAAATCTTGGCTTTTGCACTTCCCACCCTAATATTATCAAATCTTAACCTTCGTTAATGTATGTTTTAAACGGATCAGTTTGCAAGTTGACGGGTCATATTCTACACGAACATAAACCATGCCAAACACATTTACCTAAACCAACATGAGTTTTCACGGGTTGAAACTAAACACGTCACCTTTAGAGGGGTTTGGGGGTTGCTTTTAAATGACTTATTAATTTATTGACTTTTTCAATAAGTTAATAAGTTAGTATGCAGTGATTATTAACTTTTTCTCACAATCATTATATTGCCAAACACTATAAAATAACTTTTTAACTTTTTAAAAGTTAATAATTTAAAAAGTAAGTAAAAAAGTACTTCCAAACACCCATTTACCTTATATTGTATTCCTTTTACAAGTTTAATGCTAAGTGGGTGTCTGGGAGTGCTTTTTTACTTGCTTTTTAACTTATTAACTTTTGAAAAGTTTAAAAAGTCATTTATAGTGTTTGATAATCTGATGATTGTGAAAGAAATAAGTTAATAAGTCACTCCATACTACCTTATTAACTATTTAACAAATCAATAAGTTAAAAGGACTTATAAAAGTAATCCCAAACACCCCTAAAAGTACACATTGACATCCAAAACACAAATGATTTTAGAAAAAAATATATAAAGTTTAGGTATTAAATTTAAAATTTAGTTTCTTCTTATCTTTTAAATTATAAAAGATTGTTGATTTAGAGTTCTGTGAAGAATGTGTGTATGGAAGGCAAAAACGGGGAGATTTCTAAGTGGCGTTCATACAACGAAAGGACCACTTGACTATGTCCACTCGGATTTATGGACCGGCTCGAGTTGCTTCGAAAGGTGGAGTTATTATATGCTCACTATCATTGATGATTTCTCTAGGAAGGTGTGGTCTTTCTCTTAAAACACAAAGGAGACGTTTTTTCTACCTTCAGAAACTGGAAAGTTCAAGTTGAAAAGCAGTCAGGATTGGTGGTAAAGTATCTTCGCACGAGATATGGACTTGAGTTTGCTCAGAAGAGTTTAATGCCTATTGCCGAAAGAAGGCATCACTCGACACCGCACGGTGGTCCATACACCTCAACAAAATGGTGTAGCCGAAAGGATGAATCGCACTATTATGGAGAAGGTCCGGTGTATGCTTTCTAATTCCAAATTGCCAAAGTCATTTTGGGCGGAGGCTGCTTCGACTGCTTGCTATCTTATCAACCGATCACCATCACGAGCAATTGAGAAGAAAACTCCGTTTGAGTTATGGTCCGGAAAACCTGCCGATTATACAGTTTTAAAACCTTTTGGATGTCCAGCGTATGCACGCGTTGACAATGGGAAGTTAGAAACGAGAGAGCAATCAAATGCGTTTTTCTTGGGTACAATCCGGGGGTAAAAGGTTACAAGTTATGGAGCTTTAAATTGAAGAAAGTTATTATCTCAAGAGATGTTACTTTTGATGAGTCTAGTATGATTCAACCAGCTGTAGACTCTTCAAAGCTACAGATACATCTGATGCATCATCCGAAGCAAGAAAAGAGCAATCTCAGGTGGAGGTGGAGCTTCCTACTCCATCTACAACCATCAGAGTAATTTGAGCATCAAGAGTCTTCCTCACCAGATGAGCATGTTGTTGTTGAGGATTCAACACCTTCACAACCACAAGCTACTACTCGAAGCATTGCAAGAGATAGGCCGAGAAGACAAATTGTTCCTCCGAAGAGGTATGCTGAAGCTGATCTTGTTGTTTATGCTCTTACTGTTGCTGCTAAATTGAGTCAGAAATCGAGCCTGTGAATATGATGAGGCTATCAAGTCTAAAGACTCAAGTGATTGGATGATTGCTATGCATAATGAGATGGAATCCTTGCAAAGAAATGGTACTTGGGACTTAGTTCCTATTCCGAAAGGGAAAAGGCCAGTTAAATGCAAGTGGGTCTACAAGCTAAAGAACCTGTCAACCCAACTGAGAAACCAAGGTAAAGGCTCGGTTAGTAGCTAAAGGCTATAGTCATATCCTGGCATTGACTATACTGACATTTATTCCCCAGTTGTCAAAATACTTCCATTCGTTATGTTGGGGTTGGTTGCTTCTAATGATTATGAGTTAGGAAACTTGATGTTACTACAGCTTTCTTAAATGGTGAGCTTGAGGAAGAGATTTTTATGCAACAACCCGAAGGCTTTGTAGTTCCAGGCAAGGAGAACTACGTATGTAAATTGAATAAATCTCTTTATGGCCTCAAGCAGTCTCCTAGACAATGGTATAAAGGTTTGATTCATTTATGACCAGTCACGAATTCAAAATGTGCACCCGTGATAGCTGCGTTTATACAAAAATTGTGACGATGGTTCAATGATCTACTTACTTTACGTGGATGACATGTTGATTGCAGCGAAAGATATGAAGGAGATTCAGAAATAAAAGACCAGTTGAAAGCTGACTTTGAAATAAAGGACTTGGGAGCTGCCAAAAAGATTTAGGTATGGAAATGTTCGTGACAGGAAGTCTAGGGTCTTGCATCTTTCTCAGAAAAGTTATATTGAGAAAGTCCTAAGACGCTTCAATATGCATGAAGCAAAACTGTCAACACACCTTTTGCAGCTCATTTCAAGCTATCATCGCTTTAAGTCTACTACTGAGACTGATATGGCTTATATGGCACGTGTGCCATACTCTAGTGCTGTTGGATCTTTGATGTATGCTATGATTTGCACGCGCCTGATTTGGCTTATGCAGTTAGCATGGTCAGTAGATATATGGCGAACCCAGGGAAAAGAACATTGGAAAGCAGTACAGTGGATCTTTCGTTATTTGCGCGGTACGTCTTCTATGTGTCTACGTTATGGTAAATCTAACACAGGGGTACTTGGATATGTTGATTCAGATCATGGCAAGATTTGGATAAGCGAAGATCGATTACAGGGTATGTGTTTACTTTGCATGGTTGTGCTATTAGTGGGAAAGCCCAGTTACAGTCTACAGTGGCACTGTCTTCTACTGAGGCAGAATATATGGCGATTACAGAAGCAGTAAGGAAGATATCTGGTTGAAGGGATTATTTAAAGAACTCGATGATAGAATAAAGGTTACCACAATTTTCTGTGATAATCAAAGTGCTATTTTCTTGAGCAAAGATGATGTTCATGATCGAACAAAGCACATTGATATCGTTATCATTTTGTGCGTGATATCATTGAGAAAGGTGATTGTGTCATAGACAGATTGATACAGATTATAATCCCGGATGTATTCACCAAGAGTCTTCCAATGCCAAGTTCAAACTATGTTGGACTTGATGGGTATTTCTGATCGCAAATGACCCAGTAGGCTCGTGGTGGTGGAAGTATTTTAATTTTTCGAAAACAATTTTTCTCTATAATAATTGCAGGTTCTTTTGGAGTGATGAAGTGCATAATCAATGTCTTGTTGCATTTTGAAGTCAAGGTGGAGATTGTGAAAATGTGCCTTCCAAAATTCAACATGGGATGTTTATATTTTTCAATCTGGATGGTGTTCAAAGAGTCAAAAAGGATGGTTATTCCAGATTCAACAATGGTGGCAATGGTATTCAAAGTCTAATATGGATGGTAAATTTTAGTATAAAAGGCATGAATCCTTGATTGCTAAATGCATCCATCACAACTCAAATAACCAATACACCCTACCTAGCTAGCATTTATACAATAGAGATACAAAATACTCTTTGTATATTTTCTCTTTTCTCCAAACTCTGTAAACACTGCAAGTTATAGTGAATTGTTTCTCGGCTTCCGCCACCCGTGGTTTTTCCCGATTGGGTTTTCCACGTAAATCCCCGTGTCTTTTATTTTATTTTTTACCATTTATATTACCGGGCTTGATTACGCTTGATACATTAATTCTATTCCGCGTCGAACTAATATTATTAATTACTGCTCGGATCTTTGGGCGAGTTTTCACACTCTTTTACCACAGTTAATAAAATTATTTAAGAGTTATAATCCTTTTGTAGACAAATGGTAGACTTAAGAGCAAATTAATGAGTGTATGAGTCCAATGTCCACAAAATTATTTAATATTTACTTGGTAGCATAGATAGTAAGTTATTACCATGAAATTTAAAATATTTACTTGGTAGCATAGATACGTAAAGTTATTACCATGAAATTCAATATATTGTTGAAAAACTAAGTTGAAATCTTTTTTAGGATTTCATATTAGAATAAAACCAACGTTGGAATATGACATATATCGATTGAGCTAAAGGACCTCATGGTTTAATTTACATATGTGTTTGCTTAAAAACTTAGCTTTAGCTGAAAGCACTTGAGTCAAGTAGTGGAGTTTCATAAATAACGATTCTTTATACTTTATGGTGAAATAATGAATCAAAATTGAGGTTTGAATAACTTTTCAAAGAAAAAGCCACATTAACATTGAGAAACACACATGAACTTATGTTGGGCATTGCAACATGTTTAGGAGGTCAAATTGCCACCACTTTGTTGCCAAAGATTGATGATATCAGTGGCTGATTAAGGAGGATGATCATCTTCTTTTGAGAGATCCAAGGCTTGCTTTCCAAAGTGGTTTTGAGTTCTTCCCAAGCATCTTTTCTTGGCCAAAAGAAGTAAGGACTCAAAGGATGGTCCCATGTCCTGGTATCTCTTGATCAAGCCCAAGCCCTATGTTCTTTTCCATCCATAGAACTTCAACACTAATCTTGGCTTTTGCACCTTCCCACCCTAATATTATCAAATCTTAACCTTCGTTAATGTATGTTTTAAACGGATCATGTTTGCAAGTTGACGGGTCATATTCTACACGAACATAAACCATGCAAACACATTTACCTAAACACAACATGAGTTTTCACGGGTTGAAACTAACACGTCACCTTTAGAGGGTGTTTGGGGTTGCTTTTAAAATGATTTATAATTTATTGACTTTTTCAATAAGTTAATAAGTTAGTATGCAGTGACTTTTAACTTATTTCACTCACAATCATTATATTGCCAAACACTATAAAATAACTTTTAACTTTTTAAAAGTTAATAATTAAAAAGTAAGTAAAAAAGTACTTCCAACACCCATTTAACCTTATATTTGTATTCCTTTTTACAAGTTAATGCTAAGTGGGTGTCTGGGAGTGCTTTTTTACTTGCTTTTTAACTTATTAACTTTGAAAAGTTAATAAGTCATTTTATAGTGTTTGAATCTGATGATTGTGAAAGAAATAATTAATAAGTCACTCCATACTACCTTATTAACTTATTTAACAAATCAATAAGTTAAAAAGAACTTATAAAAGTAATCCCAAACACCCCTAAAAGTACACATTGACAATCCAAAAACACATGATTTAGAAAAAAATATATAAAGTTTAGGTATTAAATTTGAAATTTAGTTTTCTTCTTATCTTTTAAATATTCTAAAATTAGCGTAAAATACTCTTTAGATTTATTCACATGAAACACGTTTTTTTAAATGACCTTGTTAAATAGATCAGCCCATAAACTCAAGAGGTCCACCCTAACACAACTTGTTTAGTTAAATATGTTCGCTAGTTCAACCCGAAATTGACACGAACCTGTTTATGCTAAAACTTAAACCCGTAAATTTCATGTTGCGATATTATCATGTTTTCATGTCCATAATATAATATACACAACTCATTTTCTAAGTTATTCGAAGTTTTGAACATACAAGGGAGATTAGAGCGTGCATACCTCATCTTCTTGATCAAAAACAGGGGGTAATGGAGTTTCTGCAACAGTGGCTTCTTCAACAGCTGCTGAAACAGAGAGTCTGTGAAATCTCTGAGTGGATTCGTTGCAAAAAGATGAAGATTGATTAATCTGAATAAACAAGGGGTTTTCAAGAATCCAACAACGTTGGGTTTTGAGAAGATAAAGGTTTGATTCCTTGATGAATAGACATGACAACATTTTGGGTTTCAAGGAAACAGATAGAGAGATTTATGAAGTTTGGAAAAAAGGTGTATGATTGTGAGACAGTTTGGATAAGGGGGATGGGATGAATGGATGATACTGGCCATACCATAAAATGTCATTGAAAGTGGTCTTTGGGCCAGTAAGAATTACTATTTTAAAACTTGTTACTAAACTATAGGCCCATTCTATGGATAATTCGGCCCATGTATCTGATAATATGAAAATATCACAACCAATTCTTCTCTCGCCACAGTTTTCAACTTTTCATGGTTCATAACTTACTCTTTTAAGTTTTAACTCTAAAATACGATTAGTTGGTTAACATTTTAGTAGAACATTTATCCTTCCGATTGACATTTTTCACTTGACATACCAAGGCGTTTTTGCGTATCAAATTTGCACTCGTATGTTACAGACCAAACGGAAGAACTCAATCCAAAAGATCAAAAGACTAGTCTTCCGTTTGGTCTGTAACAGTGGTATCAGAGCCAACCCTGAAGTGGTGGGCCTACGGAGTGGTGGTCTGGAGAGAGCCAGCCATAACCAACGGGACGTGGTCCTTAAGGAGGGCGAAGGTTATGGACCGAAGCATTGCAAGGTATAGGACTTGTCCCACATCGGTTGTATGGCAATTGATGTGGCATTTATAGGCCAAATGAGTTCCTTCACCCATCAGACTAGTCTTTTGGGTTGAGTTCTTCCGTTTTCTGTAACATCATACTTTTTTCCTCACATAATCATGATAGATGTTGCGCTCCCATCTCTATAAAGCAGTATAGATGATAAAAAGACTGTATGACTCGTACAACCGTTGTCACTGGTGAAAGGTTATCACACAAGTCACTTCTATTATGTTAAAGTATGATACGACCCATATGATTTATAAGAATGCAAACTAATATGCATTAGAATATTCACAGCATATTTCGTATCTTTAATTTTATAATATATTAAAAGTCATTATTTATTTTTTCTCATTTTCATATACATTTATCATATCTGCTCTCTCTTTTTATTCACAACCATTTTAGAAAAATATTTAAAAAATAACAAGGATGAACAATGACTTATAAAAAATATTCACTCACAACAATTTCATATAATATAGAAAACAATCGTAAAATACATAAAAAACCTACTACGAATGTTCTTATACAAATCATTTTGATTTGTATGAATAACAATAAAAATACTTATTCAACCAGTATGACATCATATATACAATCCCCAATAATAATTCAACCTACTAACAAAAATGACATTCAAAATCATCAGGGTAAGTAATGTAATCATAACCAAAGATTACATTTAGATTTACAGGATATAAGTCATGATATGTATATATGTTTAAACGATAAATATATGTTCTGTTTTAATGATACATATAATATTAATCAAGTCCATGTATCTACTTAACTTTAGATATTTTGCTGATGATAATATATGAACCCATAAACTTCTGGTATTTAGGAATGTATTTATTATACGGAAACCATCGTCGTTACCTTTTCTAGGAATACTGTGTAATTTTCTCGTAACTGGACATTTCTCTCGATAATACAGAACACCAAGTCGCTTTCCCCTTTGTGGTGGTGAACGAACGCTTTGAATCCAACGAAACAAAGTCCTCATCGCCGGTAAGATTCACAGATTTTCTCCGACGTCTATCCTTTGCTTCCGTTTTTCTCTGCGTATATCTGTTTACTCTTGATTCCTTATAGTTTGATCTTTCAAAATTCAGTTTATTCGATCCAAATTATATGTAAAATTAACAAAGCCTAGTTAGCCCTAGATGTCATGTTATAGAAGCGTCGATTATGCGATTTCATGATTTCACACGTTCAATTGTTATCCGCCTCTTCTCGTAACTGGACATTTCTCTCGATAATACAGAACACCAAGTCGCTTTCCCCTTTGTGGTGGTGAACGAACGCTTTGAATCCAACGAAACAAAGTCCTCATCGCCGGTAAGATTCACAGATTTTCTCCGACGTCTATCCTTTGCTTCCGTTTTTCTCTGCGTATATCTGTTACTCTTGATTCCTTATAGTTTGATCTTTCAAAATTCAGTTTATTCGATCCAAATATATGTAAAAATTAACAAAGCCTAGTTAGCCCTAGATGTCATGTTATAGAAGCGTCGATTATGCGATTCATGATTTCACACGTTCAATTGTTATCCGCCTCTAGATTTGTAATCTGAGGTTACCTCGGATCTCGCGTTTGTTAATTTAATCCTTAGAAGTATTGTAATTTGATTCACTGATCTCAACTGCTGATATTGTATTCGATTCCAGTTCTGATAGGATTGAACAAATCAGAAGTTAATTTCTTTGATTTTTTCGTGCTACTGTTAGGATTGAACAATGTCCATGATTGACGAGCCTTTGTACCCCATAGCGGGGTGTGATAGACGAGCTGAAGAACGATGATATTCAGCTGCGGTTGAACTCTATTAGAAGACTTTCTACAATTGCTCGTGCTTTAGGAGAGGAGAGGACTAGGAAGGAATTGATTCCTTTTTTGAGTGAGAACAATGATGATGATGATGAGTTTCTCTGGCAAGGCATGAGAGGAATTGGGTGTTTTCATTCCTTATGTTGGAGGAATTGAGTATGCACATGTGTTGCTACCGCCTCTTGAAACCCTATGTACTGTCGAAGAGACGTGTGTGAGGGACAAAGCCGTGGAGTCACTGTGCAGGATGGATCACAAATGAGAGAAACTGATTTGATGGATTGGTTTGTACCTATGGTCAAGGTTGGTTTATTCTGTTATCGGAAATTATCAATCTTGCTTTGTTATGTATGATTGAAATTCTTTTTATATTTTTTGTGATTAATGTCTATGTTTGCAGAGGCTGGCAGCTGGTGAATGGTTCACAGCAAGAGTTTCTGCTTGTGGACTTTTTCATATTGCTTATCCTAGTGCATCAGAGACGTTGAAGGCAGAACTAAGGTCTGTATTTAGTCAGTTATGTCAAGATGATATGCCAATGGTTCGGAGAGCTGCAGCAACAAACTTGGGGAAGTTGCTGCTACTGTGGAACCTGCTCATCTCAAGACTGACATCATGCAAATCTTTGAGGATCTACGCATGATGGTAAATTGGTTATTTCAAATGTTTTATGTTTGATGTTTAGATGTTGACTACTTATTACTGTCTATTGAAGTTGGTAATAACCACTGTAACTACACAATGGCAGATTTATGTATTGAGCATGTATTGGGAGAGAACACATATATGTTTAACTAATTATCATAAGATAATCAGTTTTGTTTTTAAATGCGGAATATCAACTACCATTTAATTTATTCTTTCTACAATTAGGTTTAACTTTTCCTATGTTTATTGGCCTTATGATGGTGCATCTTTTTCATTCTTACAGATCAAGATTCAGTTCGTTTACTAGCTGTTGAGGGTTGTGCTGCCCTGGGAAGTTGTTAGAACCCCAGGACTGTGTTGCACATATTCTTCCTGTCATTGTTAAATTTTCTCAGGTGGCGTTTTAGTTTCTACATTCATTATGATCATATAATTTATTGTTATTCGTCTTTTCTTTTGATTCTGAAAGATGCGATGTATCGATGTCCTACTTTTAAGCAAATCAATACTGATGTCTTTTAAGTAACCTGTTTTATAGAGTTATTTACATCTGGAAAATCGTTATTACAAAAGTTTTATCTGTTCTATTATGTAGTTTATAGTTTGTTACCAGCCCAGTACTTCTCTAGGATCGTGGATCCTTACTGTTTGAATTGTTTCTCTTAAATCAGGACAAATCTTGGCGTGTACGCTATATGGTTGCTAATCAGCTGTACGAACTATGTGAAGCTGTGGGCCCTGAGCCAACTAAGTATGTTCAATTTTGAACTTTTTTCTTGTTGTATATTTCACTAAAAATGTTTTTATATTCATTTAAAAGAATGCCATGTGTTGAATAGGAGGATTTATATGTGTTCTTTCTATCAGTTATATCTGTTAGTTTATTTATTATTAACTTTTTCTTTGCTGGCTGGTTATGATAGGGCGGACTTGGTTCCAGCATATGTGAGGCTACTTCGGGATAATGAAGCTGAAGTACGTATTGCAGCTGCTGGAAAAGTTACCAAGTTCAGTAGGATTCTTAGCCCAGAACTTGCAATTCAGCATATTCTTCCATGTGTAAAGGTGCATTGTTTGTAAAAGCATGTCTTACTTATCTTCATGGTCCTTGTTGGTATGTTTCAGAGGTGGCAAAATGGGTGGGTCGTGCATGTTGTTAATATGTCCGGACTAGTATATATAATACGGGTCAGTCAGGCTTGTTAGCCTCAACAATTTTGTTCCTTTTTCCTTGAATTACGTGAATAACTAATGTGTTAAATTTAGTTAAAGAATTTTATTACTAAGATACGAACTAATTCAAATAATATTCTTTAATAACATGCACTTTAGGCCACCTTCAACCTTTTGACCCATTGATCTGTCTGATATAAATTTGAACCTGAAAAACGGGTCAAAATTGTCCACCTCTTACTATGTTATGGCCTTGGATTGGGCTATCCTAATCCTTGTAAGAAATTTGTGCAGGAGTTGTCATCGGATTCTTCTCAGCATGTTAGATCTGCTTTGGCATCCGTTATAATGGGCATGGCTCCTGTTCTAGGAAAGGTAATAATTTTGGTCACCAAATTCGAATGGGTAATCTTTAACCATACAGGTTTTCTATAATGGGAATTCCAATGGGTAATATTTAACCATGCAAGTTGAACAACAATTCCGGGAAGATACTGTGTACCCAAAGGGTAATAAGTAATTGGGTATCCAAAGGGTAGGGGATCATGTTCGGGATACTATTTTTCTATCAGGTATGGGACCGTGATTACTAATACGGGTCTCCGATTGGCCTCTGTACATTATATCGGTTAATCTTATCATACCTCAGTTAGTCGAAATAAGATATGTATTATTTTTCCATGAAGAAGATAAAAGGGAAGCTTTTAGTTATCATACCTCACTTAGTCTGTGGCAATTTCAAGTTTTGAAAGCTTCTGTGGGTAATTGCAGGAGGCAACAATTGAGCAACTTCTTCCTATATTTCTTTCACTTTTAAAAGACGAGTTTCCAGATGTACGCCTCAATATTATTAGTAAGCTAGATCAAGTGAATCAGGTATTGAATTAAACCTTTTATACGTCTTTGTATACTTGGGACTTGTTTTCATAAAATATTTCATTTTGCTTTTCTGTTTTACAGGTTATTGGAATCGATCTTTTGTCTCAATCTTTATTGCCAGCAATTGTTGAACTTGCAGAGGATAGACATTGGAGGGTTCGTTTGGCAATCATAGAGTACATACCCTATTGGCTAGTCAGTTAGGTGTAGGATTTTTTGATGATAAACTTGGTGCTCTCTGCATGCAATGGTTACAAGACAAGGTTATTTAGTTTAAATGTACTTTTTTTTTCCTTTCTGTTCTGTTAAGTTATATTATTTATTATCTCTCTTTTGGCTTAAAATTAGTGGTATATTTACAGGTTTACTCCATCAGAGATGCTGCTGCAAATAACTTAAAACGCCTTGCAGAGGAATTTGGTCCCGATTGGGCAATGCAGCACATCGTTCCACAGGTTTAACTCTCATGGTTGACGTTCAATTTTTGCATGAATTTAATCATTCACTATGTGTAATTTATGTTATTGTTCTCTTGGTAGGTCTTGGATATGATTAAGAACCCACATTACTTGTATCGCATGACGGTTCTTCGTGCGATTTCTTTATTGGCCCCTGTTATGGGCTCAGAGATCACTTGTTCTAAACTGCTTCCTGTAGTTATTACTGCATCAAAGGATAGGTGATTACATTTGTTGAATGTTTGTTTATCTGCCCTTTTTTGTTTCTTACGAATGATGTATTTCTTGTGCAGAGTGCCGAATATCAAGTTTAATGTTGCAAAAGTCTTGCAATCACTGGTTCCTATAGTTGAGCACTCGGTAAGTATTATTATCTTTCATCATATTCTGATCTTTTGGTTTTCCCTTGTTATGTAGACGTAATCTTACCTGAGATGGAAGTTTCAACCCATTTACTTACAAATGGGTCAGGTTGGGTTGTGTGTTTATCACGAATGGGTCAGGTTTGGGTTGTGTGTTTATCACGAGTGGGTCAAATCAACAAGTTTAGCTAAAAGAAGAACCTGGTCAAAAGTAATGAAATTCCCTCGACACTTATATTTTTAATGCATACAACTATACAAGTATGCAGTCGTCTAACTCGTTTATTCATAGACCTTTAGTATTTTCTCCCTTCTATAAGTAAATATACTGGAGTGCTTTTATGTCAACCTGATCTGATATGTACTTAAACTTTAGATTAAAATGCGATGCCACTGAATTGGCCATCTTTAATAAAAGTTTACTCATGATCCAGGTGGTTGAGAAAAGCATTAAGCCATGCCTGGTAGAGCTGGCAGAGGACCCAGACGTCGATGTTCGTTATTTCGCCAACCAAGCCCTTCAATCGATCGATCAAGTCATGATGTCTAGCTAAACAGTTTAATAGGTGATGTTAGCTTCATAGTAGCTTGCATCTTTCCGTCTCTATTGCTTTGTGGCTCGAGTATTGTTTTTTATTTATTTTTGCCACTTCAATGCCTGTTGTTGTAATGTCAAAGTTAGCCACCATATCCCTTCTATACTTGACACTTTAACATGATAGTTTTGTTGTTGATGGTGTTCTGACAGATGTTGAAGCTGTGTGAAAAGTGTGACATGACTTGTATGATCTTGGGGATGCTTGGTTTATGGGTTTAGAATTCAAAGTTGTGGTTCTATACTTGTTGTGGTCTTTTTTTGTTTTTTTTTTTTATTTCAAAAAAAATTTCTCCCAGAATTGTGCTGTTTAAGTTAATCAGGATTTTTTTTTTATTACTTTTATCTTATTTTTGGTATTTTCTATAGCTTTGTTCTTTTTTAAAACACAAAAAAAGTTATAATAAGTAAACAAAAAATAAATATAAACACTACTGGTGTAAAAGCTAGTGCTGATGTCTTTTATAGTATTTTTTTTTTATTATTTTTCGATCACACGAGACACCTTATTAGTTTTGTGTGATTATCTTTTTGTGTGACAACATATGGGGAAAAAACATTAGTTAATGCATAATTATATATACCATAATGACTCCAGTGTTCAAATTACCTTGTATACTATTACTATGTTCTGAAATGTTGCAAAAGATGACACGTTAGGACATTAATATCTTTTTAGGGTAAAAAGTATTCGTTTAAAGGTGTTATAAGATTAGACTACACACATTCTTTAGATGATATTATAATAACAGAGAGACACGTATTTGAATGGGTTTTATTTACCAAAACTTGAACGACACGGTGAAAATATTTATATTATGGTTACGTATTGATAGCTTTTAATATTCATTACAATACAAAAGTCTTTAATTTGGATAAAAGTTAGGTCAATACTATTTAGTTTCGAGGGTGATGGCTATTAGTTTGTAACTTTCAAGTAATCTTCACAATTCCTTATTGGTTTTTATATGAAATATTACTTTATAGATTTAAGAGGGAGTAAGTTGCCTAATAACACTAAAAATCGTCATTTAAACTAGTGTGGAAATTGTGTTCCGGCCCTGTAGACCACAACATTCAAATCAGTTTAGTTAGGGCATATGAAACCAATAAAGTATATATTTGATCAAAAGTATAAGATTAAATGATAGCTTGTTTGTATAACATGACGTGACACAATCACTTGACAAGGGTGGATATGCAGTGAGAAACACCTTGACGTTACAATACAAATATTAGTTTGTGAATAATATAAGAATGGTGTATAATTTCTTGGCCTATAAATATTCCGATGAACATTTAATACTCTTGTCTCTCGAATTCAATGCAAAATTATCCTGACTATAAAAACGTCTCCTGACTTGCTCTCACATCGACACCTGATCATGACGCTATCATTGTTGTTACTTATCTCAAGTCGTACACGAAGACATTAACGAGAACTTTTGAATCAAGCATCAAAGCAAGTCTGCTTTCGCAACACAAAATCAAAAAGTATATCAACCTACAAGCAAAAATAAATTACTAATTATCTATAGTTTACGGATAAACTTTTACCAATACTGAAAAACTACAATTTCAAACGAATTTGTAAAGTTACAAATGAATACAAGTCACTATATAGTATATACTGGACCCAAAAAAAAAACAAAGAATGAATTGAAAATCGTAAAATTACAAATCTCAGTTGAAAACAAAATGTATAACTAATAAACTTTTATTGATCTATGCAAAGTTTATAATCAAATACAAAGGCTAATACTATAATAATCAACTATATATGCATCTATTTTCTGGCTGTATACACTCTTCCTCTATCATTATTCTTTGTTGCCTTATTATTATTATTATACCTTCTTCTCCTACCGGACTTCTTGCCATGGCGGTCGGTGGCGGCACCGCTAGGTATGAAAACCCCGGTCCCTCCACCGCTAGTAGCCCACAAGCTCTCCATCCAACTAGGGACCGAGCTCCTCCCGGTCCCCGACCAACTATAGTAGTTCCTAGCCACAAGTCTCGACCCAACACCACTACGAGCCACAGGTCTACGCTCTAACCCCGTCACACCATTCAAACACGCCCCTTTGTCGTCATCATCTTCATCCGTTAGCATCAGTATTCGTCGAGTGAGTTCTTGGTAAAACGCGGTCTCGTCTGCATCAACCGGATTTAAAGAGTCATGTAATAAATCCATTTTTATATAACGAGCTATGTTGAAAGAATGAAAAAAATGAGCTATAGACGTGTTACATGTTATGTTTTAGTGTATATATAGTTAAAATGAATGTGAAAGATTTGGTCAACGGGTGGTGGGTGGGTGCATAGAAGGTGAAATGTGGGTGCAGGTTAAGTTTCCATTGTAGACAAAATCATTGACGAGTAAAGGTATTTGGTTAAACAAGTCAATAATAATATTAAAGTTGGTTCAACCAAATTACAAGTTTACAAGTCTTAGCATTGACCATGACACTTGTGGTGATAGTAGTGGCACGATGATTATCTTTGCTCATTCCTAGATTTATTTAATAATTAGATATTTTATATTTTTTTGAACGGCAAATGTACGATACTGCTTCAGAGGATATGTGATATCTTAATCGGGCTCATCTATCCGTTTCCCAGCCGAGACCCAACCCCTTAAGAGGAAACCCATTGCTGAGAAAACCCCCTGGCTCAACTCTGAGCATTTTGCTCAGATTGAGACTTGAACACATGACCTCTGTTATTTACATATTACGAGTACCTTATCTTAACCGGTAGGGCTAAGGATTATTGGTAATTAGATATTTTATGTATCTTTATCTTTATAAAAAGAATATTAAATATTGCCTAAGAAAACTATAAAAGATCGTCAAGAGGGGAACTGGTAAGATACGAAATATAAGGATTGAATTTTGATTAAATTAGGTAGTAAGTATTTTCTTCAGTGATCGTACAAGTTTGAAGAAAAAGCAAAATATGGTTAAGTAATTTGTTGTAGTTAGCACTCTCACCGGCCAATGATCTCTTGGTTTAATGATGGGTAGATAGAAAATTTTGCCTCTCTTATAAGTATTGATTTCTAGCCATCACCGACAAATTAGTACTAACTTGATGTTACAAACTATTAATCACTAACCTGCCGATAAAAAATAACAAAAAGTAATATAAATAACACATCCACCGTATCCATCACCACTGCCTCCATGTCCATGCACCATAGTCGCAAACAATCACGTTAGCTCCTTATTTTATGTTATATTGTTAGTATTGATTTGATGAATTAATATAGAATGAGAATAACTAGTCAGGAGAATTTTCAAGCTTAACCAAAACATGAACATACAAACACCAACGTGTTTAATGTAATGTTGACAAAGCTACATGCTATTAGAAATGTATGACACAGGAGATGTAACGTTGTTTCATTAGCAACAAATGCGACTTGAGGATAAACTTTAGTCACACGTTCATATTATATTTATTTATTTTCTCTCTCTCTATGATGTAAATTAGGTTATTAAATTAGTGCTGGATAAACACAACCATTTACAACGTAAAACGAGAATTTATCGTAAATTTATTATAATTTTAGTCGTGAACATTGTAATACTAGTGTGATGCACTTTTTAAACCATTGATATTGACAAAACCAAACCAGTTTCAATCGAAACCAAAATCTGTACCCCACTGACCCAATTGTCAATTCGGTTTTACTGGTTCCAACCCAACGCAACACACAGGTTTGAGATTAGTCATTAACTCTATTCGGTGAAATATATTTCAGCCCGATTGAATCCGATTTAAACCGGTCATTTTGCTCAGTCAAGCTGGTTTCAACCAGACCCGGTTCCAGATCGGAAACGGGCTTTTGGACCGGGCTGAGCGAAAACGGGGCTTTTGGACTGGGCTGAGCGGATTGTTAAACAATTATAAGCCCATCAAAAGCATTAAAGAATTAAACCCATCAGAAATCAGATGATGGATTTCTAACGAATCCTAAAAACGAAGGAAAAAAAATAACTCCCTCCGTTGTATGTGAGATCGATCGTCTCTTCCACAACCGCCGACCACCACCGTCAATTTCTCCGGCGAACATCAACACTCGGCGGCGTCCCGACGTGGCTACGGTGAATATCACTCTTCAATAGGAAGCTACATCATTCTCTCGTGAGTTTCACTATGTTGGAATATTATTAGTAATACATGTTCGTTTGTGTTTAATAGCTTTAGTTGATTTTGTTAAATGTGGTGCTAAAAGTCTTAATTAATCACGAATCTTATCATGAATTTGATGAGATACAATTCGATTCGTTGAAGTATGTTTCAAGGTTGCTGTAAGTGTGGGTTTGAGCTGCTCGATTAAAACCCTAGAAAATGCAATTTGATTAATAACTTAATTCTTCAAGCTTGTGACGATGAAGGTGCTCTGAAACCAGATTATCTATTTCTAAAGAGCCAAATATGTTTGTCTTTGTATTCTGATCTAGTTACCCGATGTGGCTAGCGACTGTATTGATGTAATTTTTTTTTTTTTTTTTGACTTTGTGGAATAGGTGGTATCTTAGATGAGTCTTGTTGATGAATCGCCGGTGAACTCATCAAGCAGTGATGATTTCGCTGCGTTTCTGGATGCAGAGTTGGATTCCACTTCTGATGCTACTCCTCAAGAAGAAAAAGAAGAATTTGATGATGACCATGAGACTAATTCAGTTATTGAAAGGTACATGCTAACATTCTTTCACTCGTTTAAATTTAATGAAGAGCGAGAGAATATTTTCTCGCATCAAACGTGTGTGCATATGGAAAGCTAATGTATGTTTTGGTGTCTTGGTGTTTTCTTTGAGATATAACTCTTAGTGTAACATTTTTTGGGGAAAAGGGACTGTACCTTGACAAACGATTATTAATGAAATGAATAGAGAATACAAGATATTAGCTAACTAGATCTTCTTGAGTCACGAGCCCGAGACAATAATAGATTCTGACCAATCTTCATTCTATGACTACTGTTGACTTCCTTAAAATCCATACAACTTGTGCAAAATTTAGCCTCTAGCATGGTCATCCAACAGCCTTTATTTGTTCTAGCCATCATACTCCTTGGAATCTTCTCACGGCTGTATATATCATCTAGGCCTGTAAATGAACCGAACGTTCATGAACTGTTCGGCGGGAAGTTCGTATATGTTCATTTATTTAGGAAATGAACGAACATGAGCAAATAATTCGTGTTCGTTTAATTAAACGAACAAACATGAACACATGCTTTGTTCGTCCGTTTACGTTCATGAATGTTCGTTCGTTTACGTTCATTAACGCTCGTTTATGTTCGTTCATATATGTTCTTTCATTTACGTTCGTTTATATTTGTTCATTTATGTTCGTTTATTTATATATATTAACATATTAATAAAAGGGTATTATGTGTTAACATTTGAAACATAAGTGTATTAAGTTATACTAGAAACCTATAAGTTTAGTGAGATTTTAATTTCCACTAATACACCTAAAAATTCCAAATGATCATTTAAGGGTTTTTTTGTTCAGTTTGTTTGTTTATTATGGTTCATTTATGTTCGTTTATTATAGTTCATTTGTGTTCGTTTATGTTCGGGAACTATTCATTTAGCTTCTTAACGAACAAACATGAACAAACACAAACATTTTTATTTTCCTAATGAACGAACATGAACAAAAAATCGTGTTCGATAATGTGTTCGTGTTCGGTAAAAGTTAAATGAACGAAACATGCTGATGTTCGTGTTCATTCAGTTCATTTACAGGCCTAATATCATCTTCAGTTCACATGTGAATTGTTCGTTCTTCAGGAGTTCTTAACATGTCCATACTCTTTTAAATCCTGCATAACAACTCCAGTGAGCAGCCTTCCTCAGCCAAATGTATCCCATGGTTCTTTTAGTAATGGTCCTATATGCCTATTCGTAACTCATGACCGACTCAAGCAAAATGGAGACGGCTTAAACCCAAACGATGACAAACTCGGGTTTCTATGCCAATGGTGGGGCAGAAAGATTTCAAAAAAATATTTAGTATAGTATCAAAACCCATTGGCTTATTTCTCCTTACATTTCTTCGGTTTAGTGCTAACTCCTAGCACACACAAAAAGATCCTAAATTCCCTTTGTTCTCCAAATGATCATATGGGTCAAAAATAGATCAGGACATATGACCATATAATGTCAAAAGTTGTTCCTAAATAACTAAAATACTGAGAAGTAAAAGATGCCACCATTAATGGCCGAAAATTTTAAAGAAAAGAATTGGAATGAAGGATACCTAACCTCTCCATATATTTCCTTTATTCCCCAAAGTCCCATCCTCCCATATGTGATGACGCATGATTTACCCAATGAGAAAAGGAAAAGGCCACGACTCAAAACGTGTAACAACAGGGTTTTTGTGCCAAAGGAAGGGCAGAAAATTTAAAAATAAAATCTGAGTGGATATTATCATCCAAAAACCTTTGGCACAATCCAGCCATGTAATTCCCGAGATTGTGCTAACTCCTAGCACAACAACATATCCTAATATCCCCGGCTTATCCACTGATGTGATTATATGGGTCAAAGATATACCAAGGCATATGACCACCAAAAGATAATGAAATGGTTTGATTCCTACATAAGCTTAGGAGATTAAAGGAAAAGAGAGACACCACTGATGATCTGAAGCATATGACCACCAAAATATAATATTTTTAGCACGAAGGAGATCCGCTGTGAGGAGTCACATATGATTGATAACTTACTTCAGTACACTGTTTTAAAAAGCGGTTGAGGCGTGCGCCTCGAGGCGAGGCGCCCAAAAAACGTGTTTGAGGCGGCGCCTCAGGGGTTTATTATATACGTACGCCTCATAAGCCTGAGGCGCTAAGAAAGGTTGCGCCTCAGTGCGCCTCAGGGGCGCCTCGGGGGTTTTTTTCTGTTTGCTTTCGATGTTTTAGACTCTGTGTCAGTTTCAAACATTCCATGTCTTTTTAATGTGTTTTTTTGATGTTTTTGAGAATTCCGATGATGAAATTAGTCTGTATTTTATTTTTTATAAGATATATAATTTTTATATTTAGTTTTTAATTCCGCCTCGGGCTTACGCCTCGGTTCGCCTCGAGGCTTACGCCTCATGAGGCGAAGGGAAAACGCCTCGAGGCTCGATTCCGTACTTTTAAACCTTGCTTCAGTATACAAATATTTCAAATTTCATAAGTTGTTACTTGTTATATCTAATTGATTTTCAGTTATTGTGGTTGTTTTAAATGGGTTTTCCTTCCACAGGACAAAAAGAAGGAAGATTAGTGTATTGGATGATACAGAAGAACCTAATGGTTCAACATCTCATGTTGTTCAAACAGAAGTTTTAGGTGATGCTTCTTCTAATATTTATATATTGGTTTTTTGTTGTGTTTTTCTAGACCAAAGGAAAAAAAATCATATAAGATATGCAATCTCTCAAACTTTCTGTATTCTTGTTAATAATTATGTTCAGAATCATCAGCGAAGGAGGATATATGCACACATCCTGGTTTTATAGGAGGAATGTGCATTAAATGTGGAGAGAAAATGGATAATCAATCTGGTGTTGCATTTGGTTATATACACAAGGTTATTCTTTTTTCGTAAAACATACATACTATCTTGCATAGTTGCATTAATTTTCGAACATTTGTAAATAATTAATTATACAATTTTGCAGGATCTAAGACTTGCTAATGATGAAATTGCTCGTCTACGTGACAGAGATTTAAAGAATTTGTTACGCCATAAAAAGCTTTACTTAGTTCTTGATTTAGACCACACCTTACTTAACTCAACCAGGTTCTCAGATATAACCCAAGATGAAGAATATTTAATGAACCCAAATGATCCTATGCAAGGTATATCTTATGATTATATTTGTGTTCTTTGCTTCTTATAATTGCTCCCACGGAATCAATTTGTAGAGGTGGCAAAATGGATGGGTTTGACAACAGGGTTGGTGACATGTCAACATGTGTAATCATGTTCTATGGTAGTAGTCGACCCAACTCACTTTTTGTCTGAACTCTAATACTTTTGCAAGTAGTAATTATTGTAAATATGGTTGCAAAAAGTTATGTTACTTTAATAATAATAATAATAATAATAATAATAATAATATAATAAAATAATAATAATAATAATATATAATATAATAATAATAATAATAATAATAATAATAATAATAATAATAATAATAATTGATAAAATGATTGAGAAGGTTTTGTGCATTGGAAAATGAAAATACAATATGGACAACTTTTGATGTGTTTGACCCATTTAACTGGTTTTCGTTTAAGGATTATTTATATTGGTTTTATATTGTCCGATTGATTTGTTAGATGTGAAACGTAACTCAAATGGATCCATTCCTAAATTAATGGCTAGAAAATGCCATGTGCCCACTTCTAGTAATTCGTAGGTCGTATTGGTGAAAAAGATGATGGTTTCTAAACAAAATTTCTTTAGCTTTATATACATAATAACATAAATTCTAAACTTTTAGTTCTATTACAATTATATTCATTTATAACCATGAGCATAACTTCAAACTTTGTAATGGCAGATGCGCTAAAAGGCAGTCTATTTAAATTACCCTTCATGAACATGGTGACAAAGTTGAGGCCATTTGTTCACACATTCCTGAAAGAAGCGAGTAATCTTTTTGAAATGTACATCTACACCATGGGGGAGCGTGCTTATGCATTAGAAATGGCAAAATTACTTGACCCCGGAAAACTTTACTTTGACTCTAGAATCATTGCACAAGGTGATTGCACTCAAAGACATCAAAAAGGACTTGATGTAGTATTAGGGCAAGAAAGTGCTGTTTTGATCCTTGATGATACAGAACAAGTAATATATATTTTTTCTCTTTTTTCTAAGATTTGTCACATCATTGATTTTGTGTAGTAACAGCTTCTTTTCTTCCCTTTTTAGGTATGGGTGAAGCACAAGGATAATTTGATTTCAATGGAAAGATATCATTTCTTTGCTTCTAGCAATTTGGTAAGCAATTTGGTTACAAATCTAAATCTCTTTCTGAACTGAGAAGTGATGAAAGTGATACTGATGGTGCTCTTGTCACTGTTCTTAAAGTCCTTAAACGAGTCCATAGTATGTTTTTTGACCCGGTATGTCTTGATAATCTTTTAGTTATTTCATATAAATAATAAAATGGTTTGACAGCTTGGTTTTAATGATTTAAAAATAGGAACTTGGGGAGGATTTTACTGGTCGAGATGCAAGACAGGTGAGATACCATTTATTGTTATTGTTCTTCTAATCGTAATTAACACTTTAATCATATATGAATTTTTCTAAATGGAAAAAGAAGGTTTTTCTGGGTGAAGCCAACGTGACGTGGGTACTCGAAAATGAGCCATTTCAAGCCAATCTGTTTTAGCTTGTTACTTGGACCTGGGCGACCGATCCATTTTGCTACCTCTAGCTTTAATATTAATGGAATTACTAAAATGTTTTGCTTAAATGTTATAACAGATGCTGCGTGCAGTTCGTAGTGAAGTTTTGAAGGGGTGTAAAATTGTATTCAGTCGTGTTTTCCCAACCAAATTCCAGGCGGAAAATCACCAATTATGGATATTGGCGGAGAGATTAGGCGCTACATGCTCCACTGAGGTCGATTCATCAGTGACCCATGTGATTTCCACAGACATCGGAACCGAGAAGTCACGTTGGGCCATTCAACAAAACAAGTTTTTGGTTGAACCACGGTGGCTTGAAGCTGCTAATTTCCTATGGCAGAGGGAACCTGAGGAGAAATTTCCCGTGAAAGAGATAAAAGTCAACCATTGACCTCCTATCTTTTTTGACCTGAAAGTTTTAGACATGTTAAGGTAGTAAGTTGTGACTTTTTATAGTGCTGATTAATTAGAGGAACAAGATTTTAGAATTTAAACTCTTTTCATGACATTTGCATACTGACAGTTATCGTGAAATGAAGTTGGCTTGTACAGGATAAGATGTTCTTAGTATGATGTCCTCGTGATGATCATTTAAATAGTAATTGCTAAGAATATGTAGTATAATGGTACCAATGTGCTATGGTGTTCATTATAAGTGGTGAGGATTCAGGTTTCGTTGTAGGTAGATTTAATATGTGTATGAGTTTGTCGTTCGGAAAAAAATTAAATTTGTAATTGTTTAAAATTTAGCATCATGGTCATTAGTACTGAATTGTTTGTTTGGTTTTAATTGTATGTTGCTTAACTAATTAGTGAATTATAAAAATAACTAATCATAAAAGGGTAATATTGTCAAATAACTTGATAACTTTTGTAATATGTGGTTTCTGTAATTTATCATCTACAACAATATATCGATAAGCTCAAACAGCGTCAATGTTGACCACTAAGTTGTTGAAAATCAAAATTCAATCTATGCTTACATAGAAGAACATAAATACATGTACAGACCTTATTGAGCTAGATGTTTACAGTTGCAACAACAATAGTGAATAAAACTATAAAGTTCGGATGATCAGATGGTTCTTTTGTTTTATTTTTTGGGATGTCTAAACAAACACCACTTCGCTATACGAGCCAAACTACTATGTTGGACGTAAGATGTGTCTTTTATTGGATTTCTTTATTTTGGACCACATATCTCTTCCATTATTGAGGATCCATTACTGGAAATATAGCACCACATATCTCTCCCATTATTGAGGATCCATTACTGGAAATATGGCACTTAGAACATTTTTTTCCATTTTTTCCTTGTTTTACGTTCATTGCCTTTTGTTTAAATAGGAGAGTTGTTCTCCTCCAAAGATGTACCGAATACAATCAAGAATCCATAATAAAATCGATACCTTTGAATTTATAATGGTATCAGAGTAGTGATCCTACTGCTCCGACGAAACTCATGGCCGGTGATGCAGAATCAGAGGCTAAAGACGGTAGCCATGGCAGCAACGTCGTTGATTACAACTCACTCTTCTATCTCCACCCTTCCGATTATCCTAGACAGATGCATGTCAATGATGCGCTGTCAGACAAAAACTATGCAGACTGGGTACAGGAGATGGAAAATTTCTTATTTGCCAAGAACAAGATCGGGTTCATAGACGGTTCGATTAAGAAGCCGGAAAAGACATCTAAGGATTACATGCCTTGGATGAGAGTGGACGCAATGATAAAAGGGTGGTTAACTGCCGCCATGGAAAAGGAGATAAGAGGCAGCGTTAAATACGCCAACACTGCAGCAGTGATGTGGTCGGATCTTCATGAAAGATTTGAAAAAGAGAGTGCTCCAAGAGCTTATGAATTGAAGAACAAAATCACTGCTACACACCAAGAGGGAGCCACTGTGTCAGCCTATTATACTAAACTTCGGTCCCTGTGGGATGAGATTGAATCGGTGTTTCCCGTCCCACGGTGCACGTGCAATGGGTGTACTTGTGATCTCGGTAAACGAATGGTTGAACACCAAGAAAAGGAGAAGTTGTACGAGTTTCTCATGGGTCTAGACAATGAGTTTAGGGTAATTAGAACACAAATACTTGCTACGAAACCGACACCAGCCCTTGGGATAGCGTACCACCTTGTTGCCGAGGATGAACGACAGAAACAAATTACCGAAGACAAGAAACCGTCCATGGAAACTGTTGCTTTCTAGGCGTTCGTTCCTCAAAATATTAACGGTCCGACCTCTCCACAACAAAAGCCGAAGACTTATTCCAAGCCCGGAAAGCAAGAAGAAGGTGTTCAACATTGCACTCATTGTGACCGAGACGGGCATAGCCGGGAAGGCTGCTTCAAACTCATTGGTTATCCGGAGTGGTGGCCTAACAAAATGAAGGGAGACAAAGCGAAACCAAGGGCTTCCTGCGTTGAAGGAAATACGAGTCCTATTCCCGGACTTACTAAAGAGCAATACAATTCTTTGTTGAAACACTTTAAAGGTGGAGCTGACACAAATAATGAAGGTAACGAGCGGGTGGCTAACATGACAGGTAGACTCGCTGACGAGGTTGATTGGGTTGTTGATTCGGGTGCTACCGAACACACCACCTACTTAAATGATATTCTTTCTAATAAAAGAAAAGACTCACATGAGGTGCCTGTGACCATTCCAAACGGCGATACCATCCCGGTTGAGGGAAAGGGTGATTACACCTTACCGGGAGGCACCAGGATCAGAGGCATATTACATGTGCCTAAATTCACTTGCAACCTTTTATCGGTTAGCCGATTAACCAAAGATCTTCAATGTTCTGTAACATTTTCCCGGATTTTTGTGTCATGCAGGGTCTCCGTTCGAGGAACTTGATTGGTGCGGGTAGGTGCAAAGGGGGTCTGTACCGAATGGGGATGTTTAGAGAAGAAAGGAAGGCTATGATAGTTACTGTTGAGAGATGGCATAATAGGTTGGGTCACACATCCCAAGAGAAGCTAGCTAAGATTGAATTTTTGAAGGGTGTTTCTTTTAACCTTAGAAATAATGTTTGTGATTCATGTTCCAAGGCTAAAGATACTAGGTCTCCTTTCCCTTTGAGTGAAATTAAAACTAAAGAATGTTTTGAATTGTTACATTGTGATGTGTGGGGCAAGTACCGTATTCCTTCCTACTCTAGGGCAAATTATTTTTTGACCATAGTTGATGATTTCAGTAGGAATGTTTGGATTTTTCTCATCAAATATAAGAGTGATGCTAGTAGTTGTTTGATGAATTTTTGCAAAATGGTTGAAACACAATTTAGTAAAATTGTCAAGAGAATAAGATGTGACAATGGTGGAGAGTTCACATCTAACCTTATGTTGAACTTTTACACCAAACAAGGCATTCTTTTGGAGACTACGTGCCCTCATACTCCTCAGCAAAACGGAGTTGTTGAGCGCAAGCATAGACATCTGCTTGACACGGCACGGGCCTTACGATTCGAGGCTAATTTACCAAAGAGGTTTTGGGGAGAATGTGTCTTGACGGCTGCTTACATTATCAACCGATTACCGTCAAAAGCTCTTGATGACAAAACTCCGTATGAAATCTTGTACAATCAAAAGCCCGAGTATGATCACATGAGGGTATTTGGTTGCTTAACTTATTTTTGGAGCATTGAAACTAAGGGTGACAAGTTCGAAGTAAGGGGGAGACTCGACATTTTTCTAGGTTATCCTCAAGGCACTAAGGGCTATAAAATATTTGACATTCAAGACAAAAGGATGATAGTGTCTCGAGATGTAAGATTCCACGAAGCCACTTTCACCTTTCCTGTTGAAGCCCCAATTGCAAATGACTATGATGTTTTTGTTCCATTAGAAGCCCAACACACTCAAGGCCCCAGACAATGAAGAGACTTCCATGCCAAATGGAGTGACAAGTGATGGGCCGGAGCCCGATTCAGAAAGTGATAACAATAATGAAGAAGGTTCAAGTTCGGTTAATAAGGAGAATACTCACAGTGAACGACCAAAAAGGGATCGAGCTCCTCCTAAGCGTTTGAATGATTTTGTTGTTGAGCTTCCCCCTTCGGTTGACCACGCACATACTGCATCAACTCGAGCCACCTCAACGGTACATCCCTCTACCAATTATATTTCTTATGATAATTTTTCTCATGCTCACAAACGGTTTTTAACGTCCATCACCTCCACTGATGAGCCGAAAAGTTTTAAGCAAGCCATGCAAGATCCAAAATGGATTGAAGCAATGAAGAAGGAGATTCAAGCTCTTGAAGAAAACAACACATGGACCATCGAGCCCTTGCCAAAGGGAAAAAGGGCTATTGACTCCAAATGGGTATACAAGATCAAATACAAGCCAAACGGGGACGTCGAAAGATATAAAGCGAGGCTCGTAGCAAAGGGCTTCACTCAAATAAAAGGAGAAGACTTCCATGACACCTTTGCTCCAGTCGCCAAACTAGTGACGGTTCGAACATTATTATCCGTAGCCACCAAGAAAAATTGGTTCATTCATCAACTTGACGTGAACAACGCGTTTCTTCATGGTGATCTTGATGAGGAAGTGTATATGAAAATCCCACAAGGCTTCTCTAAAGAGAATGAGGACCGTGTCTGTCGCCTTCGAAAATCCCTCTATGGCCTCAAACAAGCTTCTCGCAATTGGTATCAAAAGTTTACTAAAGCTCTTCTTGGTCTCGAGTTCTCCTCTTCGAAGGCTGATCACTCCCTTTTTCTCTATAAAGATGGCGACACCTCCATTTCTATTCTCATATATGTTGATGATGTTATCATTGTCAGAAACAATTGCACAAAGATTCAAGAAGTCAAACAATGTTTGCATGACCGATTCAGCATTAAAGATCTTGGTGAACTCAAGTATTTTTTGGGAATAGAGGTGGCTAGAACTTCTTGAGGTCTTGTTCTAAGTCAACGGAAGTATACTCTTGATATTTTGGAAGATAGTGGCATGGAAGGATGTCGACCGAGTTTCTTTCCCATTGAACAAAACCTTAAACTCCTCACCGATGATAAGGATCCCAAGGTCGATGCTGGTTCTTATCGTCGCCTTATTGGGCGGCTTCTTTATCTCCAGGCCACCCGTCCGGACATTGCTTATTCGGTTAATACTCTTAGCCAATTTGTCTCGGACCCTCGTCGGAGTCACATGGATGCTGTCATGCGAATTCTTCGATACCTCAAAGCTACCCCGGGTCAAGGCATACTTCTAGCTAAAGAAGGAGGTACAAACTTAGTCGCTTATTCTGATTCGGATTGGCTTGGTTGTCCACTTTCTAGGCGTTCTCGAACCGGTTACCTTATTCTCCTTGGTGGTGCTCCCATCTCATGGAAAGCAAAAAAACAGTCTGTTGTCTCACGCTCTTCCGCTGAAGCTGAATATCGAGCCATGGCTTCCACTGTCAGTGAGGTAATTTGGTTACGATGGCTGTTACATGAACTAAATGTTCAACAACCGGCTCCTACTACTCTCTTCTGCGACAACCAAGCAGCACGGCACATCGCAAATAATCCAGTCTTTCATGAACGCACTAAACATGTTGAAATGGACTGCTATTTTGTACGTGAATGACGTGAGGTCGAAGTCTCAATCAAATTTAAAACCAAATACTACTAATTAGCTAGCGGTAAGTGGGTATCGAACACAGGGAGTTTGTGGAATATGTGTTAACTCAATCAAATTGCAATTACCTAAATTTAACTAAAGACAATAAGTAAAGTTCAATAATATGTTGATTTGTTGACTTGGCTTAAAGCAAGAAAACAAAGTAAACTGGTTTGTAAAAATCAGTAATGAGAGATATGTTTCCCTTTGGTATCCGGATTTTAACGAATGATGATATTGGTGTTAATTGGGAAGAACCACATAGACATGATTCATGAGTGTGTGCTTATGTATGATTAAAGAGGACTAAGTACTTGTATTAGCAAGGTTATCTCTCGATAATCAGTATCACTATTGAATTACCCAACCCTTCCACTAAATCAAGATTTGCCTATGGCATCAAGAACGTATGGTTAAAGTTAAGCAATCCATGAATGACCCATTACACATAATACACAATCATCATGACAAAACAATCACAAGATCAATTTCATCATCCCATAAATAGAAAACACCAACATGATCAAAGTTGCAAATCCTTCAAACCAAAAGGAAACACACAAGAAGACTAGCCACTCATAGTTTTATGCATGAAAACAGATTCAAGATACAACTCATAACAATCAAAATGAAATAGCAAGGATTAAAGTACCAAAAGATCTTGTTCTTCAACACATCTAAGAAGATCAACAAAAGCTTAGCCAAACAAGACTTCAATTCTCATCACCCGCATGTTTTTGTTCCAAGGAGATTAACTTTCTAAATCCATTGTCTTTAATGTTTTATATCAAAACAATGCCAACCAAAAGTTCCCTCTTTTCTGCTAAAATTCGTCACATTTCCATATTTTGAGCAAAAAGGCACCTCCACTTGTGATTTTAATAAGTGAATCCACTTGCCAGGAAGTCGCCTCTACCGTAACTTACGGTAGCCACCGTAAGTTACGGTAGCCACAAGTCTTGTACGGTGGACAGCTTCTGTGATACGGTGTAGATTATGGGTGTTTGGGGTCCACCGTAACTTACGGTGGCCACCGTAAGTTACGGTGGAGCCCTGAACATTTGTTTCTTCTTTTCTTCTTTCCACACACGTCCACTCCGTTCCACGCTCGCAACGTTTTCTCCATTTTTAGCTCCCAACATACCTGAAACATAAGCAACTGTAGTTATCTAATTCAAGATAATTACACGATTAAATGAGAGAATGTTACGCGTTTTAACATCATAACAGGGTTGTTCCTTGAACCACCCGTCACATCCCCACACTTAACCGTTGCTTGTCCCAAGCAACATATCAAATCAATTTCAAACAAGCGATCAATGTAACCCAAGCATAAACATGTAATACTTTTTACTAACCCTTTTGTAACAACCAAAATGACACACCCCTCGCTATGTCCCTCCTCTCGGCGACAAGTAAGCACTAGCGTCCATGAACTAGACACACAAAAGGCAAACGGCGGTTGCACAACTATAAGCTTGTACCTAAATCGACCCTTCTCTTAACAATTGCCAAACATGAATGCATATCAAAGGGACTTCAAGGTTGTAACTTGGCTAGGTGTATGGGTAGGAAATGGAATATATATGAAGAAGCGAAAACTTAACCTGGTCTTTTATTACACAATAACATAAACAACTAACTACCAAACCTAATACTATGAACAAGGTACTCAACTTCAATCCCTTTTTTTTTCTCTTTCTTTTTCTTCTTTTCATTTTTCTCTTTTTTTTCATCGCTTTTTCCAAAATTTATATATATATATATATATATATATATATATATATATATTAATAACAATAAAACAAACATGAAATCTTCACACAAATCTTCAACATAGCATTGAAGATGATTACAATTACTAAACAACTAATAACACTATAAGACCAGGTCAAGTTAGGTAAATTTTGAAGTAACTAGCTAAGGGGTAACAAACGATAGGCTTTTAGGCACAAAATTGGGCAACTAAATGTCCAAACCCCCGCCCCTCTCGCAACCAAACTCATATATATAATTTATGAGGTCCAACCTCCCAAATCCCACACTCGCACACATCAAAGACGAGGCTACCTAAATGTCCTTATTCCTTTCACATTCACATCCAACTAAAGTCTCGAATCGTATTCAAGCACAAGTTCTAATGCACCCCCACCTGTTGCCACTCTCACAAAGAAATGTGTTATTTATCTACAAGTGTGGCTTCAACTCTCACCAAGAATAAGAATGATTAAAGGTTGCCGATGCATCATTCGGAGTTAATCCAGGGTGTTCAAATTCTCACAATGTTTTGCTTGAGTTTTTTTTTTAAAACTTCAAAATTTCTCCACATCCCCACACTTGAGGTACATTGACCCCAATGTACGGTTTTAGGAAGAAACAAAATAAATAAAACAAAAGACTCAAAAAGTTGAAAATATATTTTTTTGTTTTTATGATACTAACACCTCCTTAATTCAACTCCGACACATAAACATTAACATATCATAAGCTCCACCCTATCACCCAACCAAACTACTCAAAAGAAAACAAGAAACAAACTGTACAAGAGAAGATGCAACCTGAATAGCTTGACTTATGGTGCCCTTGTGGGGTGTGTCAATTCTTGCCGGGAAATTTGACACACCTTCCCGCATCCCCACACTTGTGCAACAAGTGTGCTGCATCCAGTCTTCTTACCTTCACTATCCATCTCAGTTTGTTCAACCGTCTTCTCCACCTTCTTTTTCTTCGCTCTTCTCTTTCTCTCTCTCTTCTTTCCTTTAGCTGCAACCTCTTTCACTTCCTTTAACATGTCAACAGCAAAACATGCTTCCTTGATGGAAGGGTTAGTAACAATAGAAAACATATTTAAGTTCAAAACCTTCTCACCAAACTTCATGTTCACCATTCCTAGCTCACAATCTAGGACTGCCTGTGCAGTAGCTAGAAACGGCCTACCCAAGATGACTGAATGTGGTGCATTCTCAATAGAAGAAGTGTAATCCAGCACCAGAAAATCCACTGGGTAGTAGCAATCTCTCACCTTTACAATGACATCTGTTAGCATACCCCTGAGCCTAATGGGTGTTTGGTTAGCCAACATTATTAGGGTATCAACATATTTCAATGGACCAAAATCAAATTTGTCATATAAATGCCCAGGGAGAATGCTAACACATGCTCCTAGATCTAAAAGTGCCCGGTCAATTTTAAGGTCTCCTATATGAATTGGAATCAAAGGCACTCCTGGATCTGGGAGTTTTAGGGGTAATCTATCTAATAAAGGAACACTTACCTGAGATGTGAATTCCAAAGCATTAATGTGTACTTGTTTTGAGCTCGTGGAACTAGATTGGTGAATAGGATTCACCACAGTATCACTTGGCAGCTCCCCTTTATTCTTCTTTAAGTTTGCTACTTCTGTTGCGAGTTGGCCCATTTGGATGCTCAAAGATTGAATGGCCTTGTCACGAATTTCATCTTTTTGGACCCGAGAATCATCCAACTGATTTCTCTTTTGCATCTCCTGTTGCATCATCATAAGAATATCCATAACTTCATTCCCGTTTGAAGTAACATGACCCGATGAACCATCTTGCTCATTACTTGATTGTTGGGATTGCCTTTGAAAACCTTGATTGTTCCCACCCCAGTAATTGCCTTGACTATTGAATTGTTGGCGAGGCACATAGTTACCTTGGGTGTTTCCTTGAAAATTCGGGTTGGATTGATTGGTCGGATTCCCATAACTGAAGTTAGGATGATTTCTCAAACCGGGATGGTAGGTATTGGAATTCATGTTGTAATTTCTTCCACCAAACCCTTGACCTTGAATAGCATTCACTTCCTCCACTTGTTCAAAAGTTACCGTGCAAGAATCCACAGTATGCCCCAACTCATTGCAATTTGTACAAACATTGTAAACTTGATTTATAGCTTGTACATTACCATCATCCACCGCATGAACTGGAGCTCGTGTAATGACCGGTCGTGCTCGTCTTGCTGATTGAGCCTTCCTCTTTGATGTAACCGCTATTTGTTCCAAAAATGCCCAATCGTCTTACTCGTAATTTGTTCCAAATGTACCATTTGTGATAGACATTAAATCCCGGGCATCTTCAGAATAGAGCCCCTCGTGAAAAGCGTTCAACAACTCCCATAACTCAATTCCATGATGAGGACAATTCTTGATCATCATGTTAAACCGCTCAAACGCCTCATGGAACATTTCACCTTGTTGTTGTTGGAAGCTTCTCAAGCTTCTCCTAGCATCATTAGTCTTTTGGGCTGTGAAAAACTCTTCCAAAAACCTTTGTTGCATCTCAGCCCACGTGTAAATTGAAGCAGATGGCAAAGTATAGAACCACCTCTTTGCCTTATCCTCCAATGAAAACTGAAATAACACCAACTTGACATCATCCGCAGAAAATCCTTGACCACCAATTGTGTTACAAATTGAGTCATAAGCTTCCAAATGAAAATAGGGTTCTTCCGTTGCTAACCCTTTGTACTTTGGCAAACTTTGAAGTGAATTTGTTCGGACTTCAAACGTTCTCCCTTGATTGTTTTAAGGGATGACCACAGGTGAAGGATTATTTATGATGATTGGACGAAAGTGTGCCTCAATACCCCTAGCAGCGTCCCAATTATGCCTTCGTGGAACACCCAACCTAACTCTTGGTCGCTGAGGACCCATTGGTCTTTGAACTTGTGGTCCTGGAGACATGAATTGCTGAAATGGTGGTTGAAAGTTTGCTCCCCCATGTTATGGAAGAATCTGCTCTTGAAACTGTGGCCCATGTGGCCTCACTTGGGGTTGCATTTGTTGTGGTATAACTTGTTGCTGCACAACTTGTGGTTATAGTCTCCCATATCCTTGCATAGCTTGTCCTTGACTATAAACATAATTTCCTTGATCAGCATCTCCTTCGTACGTGTACCCTTCTTCCTCATATCTCCTAAATTCATCACCATAACCACCATCAACACCAGCTCGTCCTGCTCCCGATGTTTGTACAACTTGAGGTTGTTGGTATTATGTATCCGGTTGCATTTGAGAGGTTGAGGGAGTATGAAATATGGATGGGTTGGATTGATATGGTTGTGGTGTTGGTACTGGTCTAGACGATGATGATTGACCGGTCATTGGGAAGAAATATGAAAAGGGCGGAATGGGTGCTGATGGGTCAAAGCTAAAAGAATGTTCGGTTTGGGTACTTGTAGGTAATGGGGTATGGGTTGGTTTAGTCTCAGGTGGTACTGTAGGATTGGGTAAAGGCTCGGATGGTGTTGTTTGACCCGTAGTAGGAGGCGGTGAAAGCGGATCCATTGTGTTCCGTTGTGTAACGGGTGATGTAGGTGCTATTGGTGAACCACTGATTTTGTTTTGTCGATGTAAGACTCTGTTCCTGCGAGCAGCTCGCTCAATTTCTGGATCAAACACTAATGGTGATGATGAGCTCGAGTTTCTGGTATGCATACACCTGAAACAAAAACCGGCATACTACACACAACCAGCGTAACACCAAAATAACAAAATAAACTAATAAGCAAACACACGTTGCGCACAACTCCCCAGCAACGGCGCTAAAATTTGACGTGAGGTCGAAGTCTCAATCAAATTTAAAACCAAATACTACTAATTAGCTAGCGGTAAGTGGGTATCGAACACAGGGAGTTTGTGGAATATGTGTTAACTCAATCAAATTGCAATTACCTAAATTTAACTAAAATGACAATAAGTAAAGTTCAATAATCTGTTGATTTGTTGACTTGGCTTAAAGCAAGAAAACAAAGTAAATTGGTTTGTAAAAAATTAGTAATGAGAGATATGTTTCCCTTTGGTATCCGGATTTTAACGAATGATGATATTGGTGTTAATTGGGAAGAACCACATAGACATGATTCATGAGTGTGTGCTTATGTATGATTAAAGAGGACTAAGTACTTGTATTAGCAAGGTTATCTCTCGATAATCAGTATCACTATTGAATTACCCAACCCTTCCACTAAATCAAGATTTGCCTATGGCATCAAGAACGTATGGTTAAAGTTAAGCAATCCATGAATGACCCATTACACATAATACACAATCATCATGACAAAACAATCACAAGATCAATTTCATCATCCCATAAATAGAAAACACCAACATGATCAAAGTTGCAAATCCTTCAAACCAAAAGGAAACACACAAGAAGACTAGCCACTCATAGTTTTATGCATGAAAACAAGATTCAAGATACAACTCATAACAATCAAAATGAAATAGCAAGGATTAAAGTACCAAAAGATCTTGTTCTTCAACACATATAAGAAGATCAACAAAAGCTTAGCCAAACAAGACTTCAATTCTCATCACCCGCATGTTTTTGTTCCAAGGAGATTAACTTTCTAAATCCATTGTCTTCAATGTTTTATATCAAAACAATGCCAACCAAAAGTTCCCTCTTTTCTGCTAAAATTCGTCACCTTTCCATATTTTGAGCAAAAAGACACCTCCACTTGTGATTTTAATAAGTGAATCCACTTGCCAGGAAGTCGCCTCTACCGTAACTTACGATAGCCACCGTAAGTTACGGTAGCCACAAGTCTTGTACGGTGGACAACTTCTGTGATACGGTGGAGATTATGGGTGTTTGGGGTCCACCGTAAGTTACGGTGGCCACCGTAAGTTACGGTGGAGCCCTGAACATTTGTTTCTTCTTTTCTTCTTTCCACACACGTCCACTCCGTTCCACGCTCGCAACGTTTTCTCCATTTTTAGCTCCCAACATACCTGAAACATAAGCAACTGTAGTTATCTAATTCAAGATAATTACACGATTAAATGAGAGAATGTTACGCGTTTTAACATCATAAAAGGGTTGTTCCTTGAACCACCCGTCAGTGAACGTGTGGAATCTGAGGAAATTTGCACCATGCCTATCGATTCTAAACTTCAGCTTGCTTATCTCCTAACCAAAGGCCTTGGTGCTGCTCAACTCAACTTCTTGCTTGGCAAGCTGGACGTTGTTAATCTTCACGCTTCAGCTTGAGGGGGAGTATTGGATTTCTTTATTTTGGACCACATATCTCTCCCATTATTGAGGATCCATTACTGGAAATATGGCACCACATATCTCTCCCATTATTGAGGATCCATTACTGGAAATATGGCACCTAGAACATTTTTTTTCCATTCTTTCCTTGTTTTACGTTCATTGCCTTTTGTTTAAATAGGAGAGTTGTTTTCCTCCAAAGATGTACCGAATACAATCAAGAATCCATAATAAAATCGATACCTTTGAATTTATAATCTTTTGCCCATACAAGGTGTTTTCCTGTTACAGATACAGATCATATGAGAAAATGTTGTACGCACATTATAGAGTGTCTGACTTGAACGGAAATGATTGATGTGATGGTGAACATCACTGGCTGAGGCTATTCGAGGCCGTCTATACAGCTCGTATAGATGGTGGGGGTGGTGTCTCTACCTTCTTCATTATTACTTCTTAAGATTTGTCATTTATGCATCCTTACAAATGTATATAATTAAAAAACTTAAACTTTTTAGAACAAGGTATAAGGTACTATAAATTCAATTTGATGCGGATAAACACTACTAGATCAAAAGTCTATTGACAAATACCCACAAGTTAATTCTAAAGTTTAATTTTAAAGGGATAGTATTTAAAAGGATAATATTAGTCTACTAAATCCATTCTAAATATAAATATAAAATATTTTTCGATGTGAAATAAACTAATTCGTTTGAGTGAACTGATTTCCGTTATGTTTTGATAATTGCGGGTCATGGAATTTATTACGTGAGGAAGATGCTTTTTGTAAAGTTGGATACCTAATACCTAAAATTATAACTTATTGCTGTGAACAATACAAATTGTCATGTGTCTTTGTAAACTAAATCATAAAAAGTAGATATCTAAAAATCACTACTTTTTCTCTCTGCTTTCAATTAAATAATACTTTTTATACCCTTATCATTACTTCTTTCTCTCTCATTCACTCACAACCACTTTAAAAAATATTAAAAAATTTATAAGGATTGTACAGTGATTCTTCAAATATACCAATCCACAATAACATTTTCTCTCTACTTCACTCACAACCACTCAAAATCATTCCATATAATATACCAAACACACCCACATGATTATAGGGCACGGGTTATGAATGCTCTAACTATAGTTATTATGTTTGATTACTCTCAAAACAATTTCAACTAGCTAGCCATTTATGAAATCGACTAGTTTGACCAGATTTAAAAAATAAACACACTATCTTAGATCCAATCATTAATGTGTTTAAAACTGGACCGGACAGTCGGACGGTTGAACTGTATAACGTTATATATATATATATACATAAAACTGATATTATTTGTATTATCTATTTTGAAAACAAAATATGAAAATACTATATATTGTAAGATGAATTTACACTTTTAACATAATATAAACACTTAAATAACTAAAATATATATAATAAATTACCAAATAAAAAAAAGAAGGTTTTAAAAGAAAAAAATGTGTTTTGCCCCCGCTCTGGTTCGATCGGTTCATCAATCCGACTTTGTTCAAATGAAACTGTCCAAATACACACTTTTTACGGGTTTTCAAGCTGTCAAGACGCTAGGAAAAAATGAAATGAATGATAAGCTTGCGGAATTGGGATAGATCGTTAGTTTATTTAACAAACCCTTATAATCTTATATTACATTATTCGAGTGAGCTATCTTGATCTTATGTTCAGCTTGGTATATAAGCCAGCTAGTTTGAGTTAAGTTAGATCGCTAGTTTAACAAGTTAATTGCGAGCAAGCGGGAAGCAAGTTACGAGCTATAAGTTATTACCGAAACCTAGAGATGGATTTGTTGGTTCTTGAGATGAAAAATTGGGTGGGATATGTAAACATAAGAAGATAAAGTTAATTAACCCGTTTGGCTATCATAGGCGGGAACAAGCGAGGCTGTCAATGATGAACTGACAATTATCTTTCATTGATGATAAAATATAAAAGTGAAATCGCATATTCTAATAAAACGAATTAAACACAAACAGAAGGCTACACAATGAAAGAAAACAAAATAAAAAGCATGCCAACAAATTACAGAACCATACACAAAAGTCTTACAACATACAAGTTTCTTTCCCTGGTATTTTAATCAGTTTATAATACAACCCATTAATTCTATAAAAGTTATCATTTAAGCATTTACTAATTTTTCCTTTTGCTTTAAGGATTCATTTAACATAGTATTTTTCCCAATTATGTTTTCTCCATCAGTGTTCCGCGCGTGAATTTCTTTTTCAAATGGTTAATACTTATGTATAAAACATCATAAAAAGCCTTTTAGATTTTTACAACTAGTATGTATGTATATGTAGAGTTAATTACATAGGTGGTCTCTATGGTATGCCATATTACACATATGATCGCTAAGTTTTAGAAATTACATGGGTGGTTCATACTACCAAAACACATCCACCATATCACCATCAACCACCACCGAGATGAGTACCTGTCCACCGCCAATCTCCACCTCCATCTTCAGTCGTCTCCTTCACATGAGCGAAGCTTAGTGAGGGCCAGGAGGGGCCCCGTGCCCCCTCTTTTTCGCCAGTAGTGTTATTTTTTGGCCTGATAGTGTACAAATTTAATATAAAAATATAAAATAGAGTTCAGGCCCTCTAAAATAGTTTACTTTCGCTCCCTCCCTTATAGTGTGATTCAAACTCCGTCACTTTTCCTCCACACCACCGAAAGTAGTTAACTGATGTTTTTTGGTCGCATAGCTAAAGATACGGTCACTAAAAAGATCAAAGAAATGGGAAAATTGAACATAGTGTCTGGGTGTGGAAGCATCAACGTGTAACTACTACAGCAGCAATCTTTTTTTTGTTAATTATTTTAAGAATGTCTCTTATATCATGTAATCTCCGTGTGAAAAGTTTTAATTAGTGTGGATAATGTTTATAAGTTGAATAGTTATAATCTATAATCTATAACATATAATAAAAAAAGGTTTTTAGGGACACGTGTCATTATTCTAACATATCAAAGGACACGTGTCATCATTATAGCACATCAAAACAATTATTTTTCCGCTTATCTCTCATAATAAAAAACAATCAATTTGACTTTTCTTTTTTATTTTATGTTTCCTGTCTCTCATGTTAAATGATAATTATTTTAAATAAGTAAACTAAACTATTAAACATCTAAAATATACATATTTTTATTTTAATAATTTACTAAGACATACTGATTTATATGATTTCAGACATATTTTATATTTAAATATAGAGTAATAATTTCTAATTTTATTGTTTGTTATAATTATTAGATATTCATTATATTTTTATTTCATTAATGGTTAATAACATCTAAAAATAAAATATTTATAAACTAATGATTTTAACATGTATTATTTAATCCAATCATATAATACATGGGTTCTAATTATATATACACTAGGTTAGAGCCCGTGTGATACACGGGTGATTTAAACAATCAGACTTTTATTAAACATTGATTACATAATAAACATTATAAAAAAGTCAAAATATGAAAATAGAATTAAAATAGCATTCATACTCTCAAACCTTTCTCATAGATGTCTAAACATCTATTTGGGTACAACGTTTTGTGCCTCGCTAGTAATGTTACCAATTTGATCTAAAATAAGTAATTTTACATCGTCTGTAATCTTCACATTTGACAAAGCCACATATAATTGTCCATGAGTGAAAATTGGTTCTTTTAAATATAAATCAACTTTTGACAATAATTATCGCTAACTCTTGTTAATCGTCATTGCAAACTAAACAGTTAGTGGAAACTGTCTTCTTTTGAATTTGAAAGGGATTATTTATTGGATGACACAAGATTAATTCTTGCAATAAATGTTTGGCGTCCAATATTACTTCCATATATTATCTCAACTTTAATAACCCGTTTTCCAAATAGAAATTTATAGGCGAGTACCATTGCAAAGACCATTTTGTTGGTCGATGCTACGTAGAAGCATAACGGGAACTCCAACTTTCAATACTAACTTGTGATTTGGCAATCCGGATATTTTATGGTCATTTAGAAAATAAGGAGAGTGCAAATTTTCCTGTAACCCGGGATATTAAAATGTTCCATTTGACGTATGTTATCCGAAGTAGATACTTTATCTCATCACCAGGGAAAAATAAAGGCAGATAATCGTTAATTTCATAAACGATCTCATTTTTTGGTGCAAAAATTGTTCTCTCACGAAAGTACTCTTTGTTTTTGTAGTTCTCTAATATGGATGGGTAAACAAATTGAATCAAACTTGCTAAAGGATCGATTGATTCGTTGATGAGGAGTTCATGAGGTATAGTAATAGTTGCATCACCGTCGTTATAACCACCAACATTACCCTCTCCTATATCAAGAAGCCATGTAGCAAATTGTTCAATTCTTTTAGTGTCAACACCTTGTCCCTTAGCTTTTAGTCGCACTTTTTTGTTAAAGTAACTTGCATTAATTCAAAATATATGATGAGCTTAATGATGCATTAACAATTTCTTGACGACTACCATTGGAACTACATGTAAAGTTCGTTGAAAATCGCCACAAAAAACAATACTTTACCACCAAATGGCATATCTAAAGGGACAAAAATATTTATAGTTAATACATCATTCATTGTACTATCCAGTGCTTCAAATGCGTGCTTATGAGTCATGGGTGTTTCATCCCAAATAATCAATTTTGTTTGCTTTAACAAATGAGCAACTTCACTGTTCGGTTTTATGTAACAAACAGAATCTTTGTTTACATTTAATGGAATATGGAACGTGAGTGTAAAGTACGACCTCCAGTAAACAACAAAGATCCTATTCCACTGAATGCTACATTTAATACAATCTCACCTTTAGACCTTATTATTGCGGTCAATGTGTTTCATAGAAAGATTTTACCAGTTTCGTCATATACATAAATGAAAAAAACTCCTTTATTAACTTAACAGCAGTCATGATTTCTCTAAAAACTAATTGTTGTTCATCCGTTAAAGAATTCCGAAGATTTTCAAATTCATACATCTCGTTTGCTACATCATATAATAACTCCTTGCTAATTAAACGATTATTTGAAGAAGACAAACAATCATTGTCCGGGTAAGGCATACTTGTAAATGACTTACGTGTCAAACTATTCCGTAATAAATACTTTTCAAACTCATACAACTTTAATTTTTTTTGATTGTTTGTTAGAGACAAAGCTAGAATTTATACATAGAAATTACGAGTAATTAGTTTCACATTCAATAAATTTAAGAAATGGTAAAATGTGTTGTGAAATAAGTATAATTATTATAATTAAATAAATATAAATAAAACATCTAAGATAAAAACATTATAGAGGCAACATACGGTTTACTTAGTACGTTGTTTATATCATCATCAACACCATAAATGATTTGTTGTTGGTTTGCCAAATGGAAAGGCAACCTGATAACCGATGGATAGCAGTAATGTACATCAAAACCGAAAATTCTTCATGAAGCCTTACAAGCTGAAGTATATCTACAATCGTGCTATTCTTTTATTTCATCTTTACCGTTTTGTTGATCAGGATCAGTGTTTGGATCTATAATAGCAACAGTAGCCTCCAATCTTGAACCCTATGAATAAGATGAAATGAAGAGAAATTTTTAAACATATAAATGATGAATTGTTTTTAATACGGAAAATTAAAAGTAGAAAGAGTGAGATTGTGGGAATAAATATTCATCAATTATTATCATTTTAAAATAGTAAACTTTTCTTGGATCCTTGAATAGTTGTCTAGTTCAAATCCTGATAATTTGAACTTTATGGTATACTCTTTTTGTAAAACACTTAGGTCGTTGAACAATATGATTCTCCCGGATGTCATTATACTGCAAAATTTTGAAAAAGTGAGAAATAATTATAAAGTTAACAATTATGACATAAACATAGTTTTGTATTTGATAAAATTTAAAAACAGCATACCTTGTTTGATAGTTAGGAATGTAAGTCGAATGTAAAATTTGCAAAGATTGTAGTATTAATTTATAGTATTTGTGAAATACATAATTATGGAATGTGCATCCCATATGATACGTAATTGTACACTTATTGATAAAAACAAAAGGAAACAATTTGAATTAATTGAATCTAATAATTGATAAATATATTATAATTAGATCAATTAATAATGTATCCGAGTAATATTACATACTATATAGTCCTTAAATATATGATACTTTAATAATTTGATAAATATATTATAATTAGATTAATTAATTTTTACATTTGAAAACCGTTTTTGGTGAGTCAAAAATTTAATAAAACAAAAATCTATTAAATTAAAGGAGTTTTAATTAGAAAGCATTGTAATTTTCAGAGAAATAAGATAGTAGTGATCGCAAGTTGACAAAAATAAGTTTAAATGTAATTAATTATATGATAGATAACTTATCAGACTAATATTAGATACTATATAGTCCTTGAATATTTGATACTTTGATAATTTGATAAATATATTATAATTGGATCAATTAATTATACAGTAAGAAATCGAATTTTGTGAATAAAAAATTTCATAAAATAAAAATCCACTAAATTAAATGAGTTTATTTTAGAAAGCAATACAGAAACAGTGAAAAATTTATAGATTCTTAACAAATAATATAAAAGATTAAATGGAATTTGAGGAATAATACCGTAGAAGTTGAATTAATATATGATTAAATGGAATTTTTATGGCATAATATAAAAGGTTAAATGAAAGCCATAAATTGTAATTTAAATCAATAAGTAAGTATGATAATATATTTAAATTAAATGTCTAATATGGTAAGCATTTAATATATCAAAAAACTAAAAATAAAGATGGTGTAAGAGTATGACACGTGTCAAATTGGTGGTTTAAAATAATGACATGTGGCTCCAAAAACCTTGTTTGTTTAGAGTCTATAGATTTGCTTCTTACATTTTTTATTTATCATATCACCCTTTTAATACATTAAATTAATAACTTTATATATTTTCTATTTGTAATGTTTCTAATTTTGTTTATTTTGTATTCTACTGTTTATCTTTATTAATATTGCTATAATAGTATTAATATTAATATTATTACCTATATAAAAATAAAATTTAAAATTCTATCATGTTCCTAAATCAATTAATAACAAAACCCAATAACCAACTAATGTGAATCAGTTAAAGCTTTCATCAAATAAACCCGTCCGCTAAATCAGTAAATATCCATTGACTCACTAAATTATAAGACAAACTTGTCACATTTTTATTTAAGCAATCTAGATTTCAGTCATATAACTATTACAGTGTTAGAGGCGTAAACAAATCAAGTCGTCTCGTGAGCTATTCGTGATCGAGTGATCGACTAACAAAAAGCTCAAATAGACAAGCATAAATGTGCTCAAGCCAAGCTTTAGTTTATATTATGCCAAGTATGGTTCGTAACAATCTATCTTCCGGGGCATTCTTTCACCATTTAGAGCGTTAATTTACCTAATAATATATAACCTGTTTCCACCCAATATCATTCATTCGCAAAGAGACTTCCAATGGATTAAAGACCATGTCAACATGTCTTCCATCTTGCAAATAAGGCATATGTTATCTAGATAAAAATTTTGAAATGATACCCTTATTTTCATTTATTCAGGTTACTTTATCACCTATTTTTATTTTATATTTATGTGAAATATATACATAAATACTTTCTGCTTTCTCTCTCATCTTTTTTAGTGAAAACCTAATGTATCATTTAAGATGGTATGTTTATGGGTGTTTGACTGTATTAGCATTGGAGATATTCTTACTAACAAATTACATTTGATTTATTCTTGTTGTTTAAATCCTTCTTGTATTTTTAATATTTAATCTTGACCCGTTAACTTCTTTTAATTTCAAGAGTCACGTTGTCAACAAACATCGAAAAGTTTCTTGAAGTAAAAGCCATTATAATTTATAAGTAACATAGAATATTTTGTTTGACTGCTATTGGTTGTTTGTGAAGGTAAAACTGGGCTATATCATTCCCTTTTCAAACGGTCCTTCATACATGGATTTTATTCAATTATTAAAATTTTGAAGCAGTAATTAATTAATAATGTAACACTATAAAACAAATATTCATTGGTATACATTCACCGTTTCCAAGTGTATAGTTCAGTTAATCCAAATATGTCATGCTCGTTAAAAATCATTTTCAGTTTAGTTCAATTAAACAATAAGATCGTGTCCTATTTTAATTTAAAATAACAATCATGTATTGATTTATAAATAACAATCATGTATTGATTTTATAATTTATTAACGGATAATATATTGATGACTAGGTTAGTCCCGTGTAATACACGGATTAAACAAATAAAATATTAAATTATTATTAATAAAAATTTATGTATGATAAAATCATGCTTGAAAATAAAATATGATTATAAGTACGTATAAATAGATACTTTAAGTAAATAAATAATAATGTGTTTTTCTAAAACTTTTATTTTATAAAAAATTATGATTTTTAAATATATTGTTTTAAGAAAAATGATTTTTTTTAAAAATTTGTTGTATTCTATATTTTATATTTTTTTTAAAAAAAGTGTATTTTTAATAAAAATAGGTTTTTAATTTTTTAAATTATATATTTTTTAATTTAAAAATAGTATGAGTAATATTATTAGTGTTCAACATTATTATTAATAATATAGAGAAATAAAAAAGTAAGTATAATGAGATCTATAATTGTTTCATGCTTATTTTTTTTATAGATAGATAGATAAGCTAAACAATCATTAAATAAACGGATTAAATTTTAATGTAAAATATATATGTAAAATTAACATGAATAATTACAGTATAATATTTTAATATAAAATATAATTAAAATTATATATAGGTAATAGTTCAAAAAATAAAATAATTATATCATTTTCTAACTCTCTTATGTAAATAGTTTTATTTTTAAACATTCGTTTTTTTATAAAAAATATTTTTTATAAAAATCTTGTTTATAAAAAAATAAGATTTGTAATTATTCTGCTTATTTTAATAGGATTGTTTTAAAATATTTCACCTGTTTATAATTTTTTTAAAACCAAAACAATTTTAAATATTTTGTTTAAAATTTTTTTAATGATTTAGAAAATTTCATATTATATAAACTTTAGTTTTTTGTTATTTAGATTTTAACTAAAAGATGTTATTTTTAAATTCCTTCATAAAATCTATTTTAGAAAAAGATAGTTTGACTTAAAAAAATAGATAAGAGAGAGAAACATAGTAATTATAAAATTTATTTTTAATAAGAGAGACAAATTTGTATGAGAATTTAAATTACCATAACACTCTTTTGGAGGGAAAATTGATATGTGAATCTCTAGAAAAATAACAAGTGCCAAAAATATGGATTAAGAGAATGACAAGTGGCAAAAAAAACCTTGCTTTATTAGAGGTTATAGATGATAGATTGACAGTGACGATGATAACAATGAATAAATAACCAACATTTCTACTTGTTAACATCATTTTCAAAATTCAGAATGAGAATACGAGACCATAAACGATAGACAGTATTGGATGATTTTTTATTCAATAAAATTGTTTCTTTTATTGATTCTTCTTTCTGACAAACAAACCGACTTGGTCGCTAAAAGACAGAAGGCCCATACCTGAATGATGATCAAAGTTATACAAGCTATATTATTTATTCTTTAAGGAATCGAAACATCCAATGTATTTATAAAATAACTTAAAATGCAAAAATCTTTTTTTATATAAGGTAAATTATATCTTATAAAAAACATTAGAACATCTAAGTTATTAATAAATATTGCAAATTTTAAATTAGTACTAACTAGAAATGATCCCGCGCGTGATGCGCGGGTAAATGCACCACAAACTTGAATACGAAAACCCAAATACAAAAAAAACATATTAACGACTATCATTTCGACTTTGAACTCGAAGACATCAAGCAAACGAAAAAAAAATAACGTCAATATAACAAAATAAACTTAACAAACGTGTCTAATTAACACAAGTTTTTACATATTTTGTGATACAATTTACATTAATAAGTATTAAGAATAATTTTTAATTACTAAAATAATATGAAAATAAAAAGGACCAAATATAAAAACCACAAAACTTTTATGGCTAAAACACACAAAATAAAATTAATTACTAAAATAACATGAAAATAAAAAAGGACCAAATATAAAAACTATAAAACTTTTATGGCTAAAATACAAAAATCAAAAAGTCCATGCAGCCAAGACTTTACTATTATATAGATAGATAATTCGTTATTTTCAAGGCAAGTTTTTTTTTCTTTTTTTCCTTCTCCCACATATAATCATGAATAATGTAACACAAAAATATAACAATAGTTATGATATCAGGCTTCATGCCTTGTTTTCTTTATAATTCCTTTTTATGTTCTTTTATAATATTGTAGTATTATCAGACGCTTTATCTATATTTAAAATCCTCACGTATATATATTTTTTAAGATCTACACACCCCTGTGCTAATATACACGACACCGTGCTTTTCATTGTGCTTGGAATTAGTTTATGAGCACACCCTCCGTAAACATAGCCGCCAGAGCAATCATGCGTTTGCATATGCCTTGCTAGAATACACTTATGTTTTATCACTTATCAGAATTTTTCTTCATGTCATCCGCTACTTCCTTTTCTTTGCTTAATCAAAAAAAATTTACAATATCATGAAATTTTAAACATTTTAATAACTCACAAATTTAAAAATTGCCAAAAATACCTTAGAATATACCTTTTTTTTTCTTTAAGGTACATTGGTTCTTAATCAAAACTTCAGGGAAGAACCAAAAATAAAACCAAACATGACCAATTGAAGAAGATCAACATGACGAGCATCGGGGCCGGCTCAAGCTTTTTGGGGACCTGAAGTGGATTACAAAATCGGGGCCCTTTTTGCAAAACTAAAACTATTTTTCTTTCAATCCTGTGATCCTATATCATTTTTTATACATAATTATAAGTCAGAAAACCCAATATTGCTAACACGTCTACGTACACACAAAAATTGTCATTGGAACAAAAACTCTTTCAGAGAGTAGAATGATTTGAAAGAAAAGAAAAAAATATAGTTAAAATAGTGAAAGGATGCTAACCAGTTCTATGAGTACACAAAAGATCCAAGATATATGAGTTATGCATGACATTCTAAACATTTCAAAGCAACTAATGTAAATTTGAAATAAAGTTGTTATTTGGATCACTATTTTAATGAGTATTATTAATGTGACAATAAAGTGAAGTAGTATAAGTTATAAGAACAACGTTAGAATCAAGCTTCAAATGCATGACATCATGAAGAATTAGTATATACATATAAAATGCAATAATTTATAAACCCCTTTCATTCAGTACTTGTGTTGCCATTAACATTATCTCCATTGAATAATCAAATCATAATTCAGGCTAAAGATCGGGCTCGAGCTTGCTTAGCCTTGACTCGTTCGAACTTTTTACTAAATCAATCTCGAGTAGCTCTCAAGCCGGCTTGACTGGTTTACACATTTATACTTCTAGAAGAAAAAACATTGAACAATACTGAAGTATTGAACCATAAACATGAAGATATAAATGATGAACATAGCATCCTATTTTATTAACAGATTTTCTAACAATGACAACATCAATCCACAATTAGCAATCAAAAATCATTCAATATAAAATGACTCATAAATTAACAATCAAATTTAGTTAACAGTTTAATATATTCATACCAGAATATTTGAACAATATACAATTCAAAAATTGTCATAAAGCAATCAAAAATTAAAAGTGTGGAAGATAAAACCTAAATCAAATCTGAAGCAATAAGAAATCAAACAAGAAGCGGAAGCAGATGGATCAATGGTGTTAATGGCCGCCGATAATATCTCGAGGCGAACAAGCAGCAAAAGAAATCAAACAAATCGATTGTCATTTAATCTCCCGAGTTCTTCGATTGATTTCCCAAGAAGTCGTTCGCTCCCTTCCAATCGTATAGAAAAAACCTAGGCCCAATATATAAAAGAATTTAGAAATTAGGGGCCTTAATGTTTTGAGGGCCCCAAGCCCTTTGCTTCACATATTCTTCTATTGGGCCGGCCGTGACGAGCATACCTATCAAAAGCTAGAATTGAACACATATAATATAAACATCATTGATATAAAAAGATTTGATGATAACAAGAGAAAAAACAAGGATCAAAAGCTAAAACAACCACAACGCTAATGACCAAGTATAACAAGACGATGATGATCGGACGAAGACTAGAATCAACAATGAAGCCACTATTAGCGATGACGCCAACAACTTCGTTTCAACTTCAATTGAAGCAAACGATTCCAAGGGTTAGATAAGGTTGAGTAACGGAGACATGATAGAAAATTAATAAAGATGGAATATTACGGCACAAATATGTAAATATTAAAGTGATTTTTGTCTTTTAATTTTTGTTTTTTCATTCTACTTCTTTCTATAATTTCACAATCACAAACCACATAAAATTTCAAATGGATAAACTCAAAACATTTTATGAACCTTAACGCTCTTAAAAATAAAATGTTTATTTTTATAATAAAAAATGTTTAAACTTATAGAAACATAGAATATATTCTATTTTGACTAAACTCGATACAATCAAATCATACAATTATCATTCTATACATGTGCACGCTAAAGCCCTAAACTTATATATACCATCATCACACTAAAGCCCTAATTTTAATCGGCTAAATAGGGGTTTTCTGATATTTGACCACGCAACACAAATCATCCAATAGTTGTGCACAAATTTCTTTAACCTCACGAACACCAACAAACACACACACAGATTCTCTCCTACCTCCTGTGCTCTAATTTATTCGCAATCGAAGGATTTGGTAGCGATCCGATTGCCACTATCACCATCGGATCAATACCAATCGAATCACACCTCATTCCCTCAAGATCTCATAGCTAGATTGTGCTATCTGCAATCAACTATCATAAACAACTGATTCAACGCTAAAGGGTTTATCTTTTTGTGTTCTTGGACAATACCCATCATGAGTTTATCAATTGTTCAAGTAAGTTTTCGTTTCATTCGATTGATTGGTTGATATTGGGTATGGATCTGCGGGTGAGTTGAATGTTTCTTTGTGTTTTTCGGTTTGATTTGTGTGTGTCTGTTTTTTTGTGTTATTAGGGTTTTAGCAAGTCTCTTGCGATGACTGTGCTCTCTGAAATTGGGGACAAAACGTTCTTCGCAGCTGCGGTGAGTTCAATTGCTGTTTTCTGTCCAGTTAGTTTAAAATTTGATTTTAGTGGATGATTTGATGAAGATTAATTGATGATTAGCTGTTTGTGGTATCATACCACATGTTCTCTTGATTGGAGCAAGTGTGCAAGCAATAGAAACGTTGACTTTATGGATACAAATTTCTGTGGCTAAGATTCAATATTGAATTTTGTTCTCCAGAATATGTGTTCATGTGTAGTTTGTTGTCATAAGAAGTTAGATTTAGGTTATGTAGAAGGGATTACATAGTATTGATATACTTTATTAAGTTAAAAAGATTTTATATGCTACTTTTGGACTTCCTTTTGGTCAAAAGTCATCTCTAGAGTTCCAAAAATGATTTGTGTTCATGAAAACTTGTTACTTGACTCCACCATGTTGAATTTCTACATTTTAAATAAAAAATCAATACAAAATGTGTTGCAGCAGTTAAACTGACAATACTCTATGTCTGGCTCGTGCTATAAAGTCTAATTTAGTTGCAATTTTCTGTTGAATCGTTTGCAAGTTGCAATTTGTGCCATTTTGAAGTCCAGAAAGCATCGCCGTGACATCGAAGTATCAATCATGGTGTTTTGTACTTGTGTAGTCTATTAAAGAGACATAGTAGACCATTGTTTTCTTCAAAATTGATCTACATGTTTCTCAAGTTTTGAGATTGGTGGTACTATTCATGCTTAAGAAACAAACCTTACATTGGAATTTGGAAATCACATGCTATTGCTAATCTTTCTTTTTGATTTTTATCTGTTTATTTTATTTGATTTATCTTTGTTTTTTTCTTAGCTTGTTGGATGGCTACAACCCTGTTCACTTATCTAGTTAGGAAAGAGTGAATTTTGATTTAATTATTTACAACATATTATGGTTCTGATTTTAGATTCTGGCTATGCGTCACCCCAGACGATATGTTTTGGCAGGCTGTCTTTCAGCTTTAATTGTAAGTTTTTCTCATGCCATTTTTTCTGTTTTTCTCACCGTGTTTGTGGGATATTAATTCCAGTTAGATGAGTCCTTACTCCTTAAAAATCAATTTTCTAATTTCAAGGTTATGACTATTTTGTCTGCTGCTGTTGGCTGGGCTGCTCCAAACCTGGTATGTCTATCAAGTTATTTGTGTTGTGATAAGGATTAAAAACAGATTTTAGTTTTGTTACTACAGTGTAGTTATGATCTTATACTATTAAGTTCTTTAATTGTTACACTTGTAGAAACTCCACTTTTGCTCTCCATATATGTGTATTTCTTATGTTATCAAATTGCAACAGGATGAGTGTTTTGTGACTTTTTGATCATAACAATGCAGATCTCTCGAACATTGACTAAGCATATAGCCACTGTATTGTTTTTGGGGTTCGGGCTATGGTCTTTATGGGATGCATTTCATGAAGGGTAAATCTGTCCTTTACTATTCGTTCACATTTAATTGATCAACATTAGCATCTTTACAACAAATTGTTATTAGCATTTATAAAGTCTATTTTGTTTCTGTTAACAGGGACTCAGAAGAATTAGCTGAAGTTGAAGCTGAACTGGTTTGTTACCCTTAAATTTTCTTGCTTACCTTTAAAAACAGAGATCTTATGACTTTTATTCTGATTATATGTGTAGGATGCTGATTTAAAAGCTAGCAGTGAAACAACTAGAGCAAATGGCAAGGTAATGCAAGGTTTAACTAAATGGTGCAAATTTTGACCCATTTACAATGGGCCGATTTGGGTTATGTTTATCTTTATGAATCAAATGGGTCAAGCTAAAAGTTTTAACTAAAAGGGAAAGAAGTCAAGTGGTCGAAACTCGAACGCTCAAAAGTCATCCGAAGTGTATTTAAATGCATAAAACCATCTAAACGGGTTTATTAAAAAGTTAAGTTATTATTATTATATTATTCTAACTTCCTTTAAATATTTCATTCTGTAAATATGCATAAAGTCATAAAAAATGACTAAATGTGCTTGCTTTGAACCTAACCCGCTTTGAACCCTACTAAAAGATTACTTGTTTTTTGACTTTTCACGACCCTCATAACTCCTCCATTTTCCCACCTAATCTCGGATTAAAATCAGTTTTTATAATTTGGATATTATCCGCATAAAATTTATGGTTATTTATCCATATTTTTGTTTTTACAGGGTGATGATGATGCTAAAAAGAAGAACAGAGCGTTACTCTCTCAATTTTTCTCTCCTATCTTTTTGAAGGTATCAAATTATCAATCCTGAAACATCCACTTATCTATCAAAAAATATATTATCTAATTGATGTGTTATTTTTTTATTTAAACAGGCATTCTCTATAACTTTCTTTGGAGAATGGGGTGACAAAAGCCAGGTCAGCATCGATCTAAAAAATTATAAATCTGAATTTTTTCATATGCTTTTCACTTTTATCACACACTTACTGAATGTAAAGTTTTCTAATTTTTTAGCTAGCTACAATTGGTTTGGCTGCAGCTGAGAACCCACTTGGTGTTGTTCTTGGGGGAGTTTTGTATGTTCATCATCTTTATTTATTTATTATTTCTCAACTTTTGTAAATAAATGTTGAAATTGCCTTGTTCTGAACCATAAGATTTTGCTATTATTTTTGTTTTCTTTAGAGGGCAAGCTTTGTGTCAGACTGCTGCTGTTTTTGGTGGGAAGAGTTTGGCCACGCAAATATCTGAAAAATTTGTAATATTCTCATTAGTTTTTGCTGATTGTTGCTCTTGTTGTTCCACTTTGTAATGAAATTGATATTTTTACTGAATCCGATGCAGATTGCACTATCGGGTGGAGTTCTGTTCATTGTCTTTGGAATCCAGTCCTTCTTTGCAACAGTTGAATCTTGATTTGTGGTATGCTGCCAATTGTTAGTATAAGTGCTAACACATCATTTCTATTTTTCTTTAAATTTTAAGTAGAAAGTGCTATGTTTCTTTTTTGACATTTCTAATTAATCATTTGCTTAAGCTAAGTTTTTTCTGAAAATTTACTTCCTCATCATTTATCAGCACTTCTTTTTTTTTTTTTTCAGAAACTACTAAACATGGCCTGTCGTTTGTCATTTTTAGTGTTTTTTTATATATATGCTACTTGGCATTAATCACTGATTCTAGTAAAAGATCATTTCTTCAAACTTGTACATAAGATTTTTTGATTAATTTCTTTTTTCACACATGCAACTTTTAATATGATGTGGTGTCTGACACGGCATCAACCAACGCCATGCGTCCAACATATGCAATATATAGGTAAATCAGTTAAAATGAGGCTGGATGCCAAGACTGATAAGTAATTGCATATTGTGTGTAATCTAAAATTGGTTGCTAAAATTGGAAAAAACCGTAGAGTTCGTTTCTATTTCGTGCAGTTTGCCCTCAAGGTTTTGACAATCTCGGTGATGTTTTTTTGCAGATGATAGGAATGGGGTGTCTGTGTCGAAGAAGAGACGCATTGTTTTGACATTCCAGTAAGATTTATAATGTGCAAGTCTTAAAGAACCAATTGAAATGAAATTTAAAGCTAGATTATGCAATATTAATGACATCACTAATTCACTATGGTGGTTGATATCTCTATGCCTTCACTTGCCACCACCATCCTTGCTGTTTTCCCAATCATTTTGTGCATGTCATTATTTGTAGCTTGATATTCATGTGTGTGGTGGCAGATTCAGAAAATCTTATCACCTGTTTGGATGTGCGACGGCTTTTATTCTTATTTTTAACTAGGTTGGTCATAAAGTTATTTCTATGAAGGGTAAACATCATACCACTAGATCATGGTCCTTGTTAAAATTAGATCCGTATTTTATTATTTATAATCATGTACATTGAAAGCAACTTCTAAAATACAAAATCTTCTTATTAGCGTATTTAAACTATAAGAGAGAACTCTTTCTAGTAGTATGTAAATCTTTAAATGAAATTGGAGTTGATTACAGAGAGGGTCTCTGGTTGGGCTAAGTAAATGACTTGGTTACTAACTTTCAATTTTATAACCAGTGGCGGACACAATTTTTTAATGGAGGGTATAATTTTTTTAGGGGTCATATGAGTATAGCCATATAATAGAACTTTTCAATCCGGGTCGGTTGGGTCGGATCATAATCAATGTTCACGTCTAACATCGCTCGTTTAACCGCCCTCTTCCCTTCTCTCTCTTTCCTCCACGGGTGTCCTTTTCGCTTCCCTTCCCCTTTCACAAACTAGCCACCTCTCACATAGACATGTCCTATTGCTCGACAAAACAACTCTTTAGATTGAGTTCAGATAAAATGTGTTGAAGCATATGCGTGTGTGTTACGGAAGAATTGAATTGCTTGCTCTAATGATGAGCTAATTGTTTGATGAACATTCGAAGATAACGAAACACTGGAGAGGTAATTCATTAGGGGGAAAAATCGTTTCATGTATAAATTGTTGTTGGATTTGGATCCAAATCAACGAAGATCTAGAGTCTAGACCTCTACTTGGCCCTACTATTTCAGCAAACTAAAAAAGAAATTGGGCCAGACTTGACTAAATTGACTTTGGGCCAGTTTTTGAAAAGTTGGGCCCTAAGTTTTAGAGGCCTAGGACCCTAGGTAACAATCTTTTTGCTAATCTTATTGGGCCGGCCCTGATACGCCCAATAGGTTAAACTGTACACCCCGTCGCCCACTAAACATTAAACTATACTTGCATTCTTGCAACACACGAGGCATTTTATTAGTTGCGTATTAGTGGGTACAGTAAGTTACCGGTAACGGGTTCTCATAGACAAAAAACCAAAAAACACACACAAAAAATAAAAAAATAAAAAAATAAACTACAAATCCACTAGTGATCTTCTAAAAGTATTGAGAGATGGTAATAGATCACTTGTGTGTCAAAATATAACTTGAAATGTAGGGTAAAAGGATAAGAAGTAGGTTTAACAGATAAAATGTACTTCCTTTGATTAACATATATAAGTAGTCTCATTTCCATGGAACACGTTCAGTTTAGAGTCAATATATAGCATGTTTGCTATCCAAATCTACGTTTTTATAATTACCACTGATCGAAACATCATCCACATACACTAGAAATGTAGCAACAATACGATATTGGTCCCTGTTAAACAAGGAGTAATTATGTGTTTGACTGTGTGAATCCCGAACTAACAAGAAGTTCATATAATTTACGATTACATTGTCTGAAAGCTTGCATATAGATCTCTTATTCAGTGCAATCATACAGAATGGCATGATTAATGTCAAGGACAATGAGCATTTTGATAAGTCTAGTCTTTTAACGTTTATGCAGTTGATATATAAGAACTATATATGCATATATTCAATGCCAAATCATCCCATGTAAGTCCTTTTCATAGCACAACGTATGCTTTTGATCCTTGCTGTTTGCGTCGACTTCTCTTAGAAGACTAGGCTTACTTCTATAGAGTCATGCTCCAGCTGCCAAAACCCTGAAGCTATAAATAGAATGCAACTATTAGGTACGACTCTGTAGCCGCTACGTGTGTAGAGGGACAACATTTCGTCGCAATAGGTTGACATGCTCTATGGCGATGACATGTCGTCACTATAGACCCAAAAAATGTCGTCGCTACAACCCTTAAACCTTGCAGTGCTTCGAGAGAGAGAAATATACTTGGAGTCCCAATTTCTTAGTGATGAGGAAGAGCTATTATGATTGCATTAAACATTACATTTGCCTACTGTATAATATATAGAAACTGAGTATCTTTAACAACTAACTCACATACCCTTTAATCTTACTTCTGAATCTACAGGCTCTGCTCATTATAGGACTCGAACTATAAATCACATAAAAGGAAACATTTTTTCTTCACACCTTAGTATTGCTAGACGACAACCACTTTGATGCACAAGATCAAGTTATTAGATTAACTAATCCACCATGGCACCGCCTTAACAAACACACACCTCTATCTATTGAATTTGTAAAATAAAATCCTACACCTGCTACTTTGACCATTTACATCCCTGGATTTTTTATATAGTCTTCAACATTAATTAGTAAATATCTTTGACATACGTATTCTAATAGTATTTTTTAATAGTTTAAATACAGGTTCGCATGTGAACAACATATGCATGCAAAACATGTTATGTAATTAAGGTTTCCATTAATTATGAATTGAATACAATGTTTAGTCGTTGACAATGAGAATTTGGCTCTTTACTTGCTCAAGGGACGTATTTAGGTTTCTTGATCTTCACAACAGCAATTCCTGTCAATCTGTCATGTTCTTTCATGCCTTATCTATTTGCATTGTATATATTATCTATATTGAAACAATCATATATTTTTTAATGCATAAGTGCTTTTTAGGGCTTGACAAACACAATAATGATAAAACCTACTCACTACTGCACAAACACGTACTAGCTAACAAAAAATCTGTCGCACAAAAAAAAAAAAAAAAAAAAAAAAAAAAAAAAAACTTAGCTTCAAACCAAAAAATTAACTACAAACCAAATGCGTAGAAACTTCCTAGCAAAATGGGTGTTTGCATAGATTTGGCATAGAGTATACGTTTTTTTAGTAGTGACTGTAGATATGCAACACTATCTTAACGCCTAGACAACTATATTATCTAATCTCTACGCTTTTAACCAAAGTAAGGACTATTTATTATCAAAATTTCAGTACTTTGAATTAAAAATGTGGACAAATTACTTGCATATACTGATATACATAATACATTTCTTGTTTACTTGTGCACTTGTAACTTGTAAGTAATACAACTTATTACTTTTACCACTTTAAACTAACCATGGCTAAATCACAATTTGTACCGGTGACACGTAGAAAAATAAGAAATCACCACTAGAATAAGAAAAACTCCGAAGGTATTGTGCATTATTGATCAACAATACATAAGTATAATGATGATAATCATAAAATCAAAAAGGAAAATTAATCAAATCATATCTTTCAATTATGGTAAAAAGTATTATAGTACACGGATATCTAGTTTACAATTTTCCAAGATTGCGTAAGTGATGACACATTGTTTGTTTTAAAGTACTATGTTTTTGATAATGTAATAAAAATATTCAATATTCTTGTTGTAATAACAAAGTTGTCTAGATATTTAGACTTCAATCTATAACGATGATTGTCGGCATTTTACATTAAAATATAACATCATGCTCATTCAAATTTGGCATTCATATGACCTCTCAGTATGCCAATGTGGGGCTAGCTCACTTCATAGAGGCTTTGCCTCTTAGAGAAGAGATTCTGAGTTTAAATCCAGAAATGATTTAACTTGGTGTAATTTAGGAGTAGAAGTATGATAGATTTTCCGTTTAAAAAAAAAATATGACCTCTCAGTATTTACAAAGATTCCACTTGAGAGATGATGACCCCTTTCCATACACTTTAAGTTTAGAAGGCCCATTGTTGTTGCATTGTTCAAAGCCTAAAAGCCTTGAAAGAACCGTGATTTTCTTAATCTTCTTATTTGATAAATGTAAGCTAAATCTCCTCTAGCAGATGTCTGAAGTTCAAAAACTACACTCTTTCACTGGTTTCTGTTATAACCTCGAAGGCCACGTGCTTACTGCAAGATGCGATTTCTCTTATCATGTTGTTGGTGAAAGATATAATTTTGATATATTTATAATTAAAGGTTTAATTTGAACAAAGTAAAAGAGTGAACTTAAAAGTCTGATTTAAATAATTAGGAATTATCTAGTTATTTGGAATAGATAATTATTAATTTATCTAGTTGATTATTTAAATGGTGTTTTGAGTCGGATTATGATTGGTTTATGTCTACTATAAATATAGGGTTTTCTATTCGGTTTTTGTAAGTCGAGTTCAATAATACGTAAAGAGTCGAAGTATTTTACTTTAAATATGTGTATTTACTTATATTTTCGGGTTGATCCAGTTGGTTATTCCTACAGTTAGCAGGGTATTGTTATATACTGTAAATGTACTAGTAACAAACTTTCAAAAAGAAAAATTGATTAGGCCAATAAAATAAACTAGGACTTAGATGCCATGAGATATTCTTGAATGGGGCAAGATTGAAGGATCGAAAACGGTTCATGTGCTTAGCTAGCATGATAATGTAAACAAATGAAGAATATACTTCTTCAAATGGTAATGACATTGACAAATCTTATGCTACTCACCTTCGAATATCCGAATATTTCCTCACTTGGTTATTAATAATAATTAAGGTGTCATACCTATATCGTAATAATATAGTTAATATGATAGTGTTTGTCATTAATTCCGGCTTATAGTAAACGATAAGGGCAATTTGAAGGTGCAGCTGAAATAGAAGAAAATATAGTATTTCAAAAGTATCTCAAGATCAAAACATCAATCATTTATAATATTTCTTTTGCAACTTGGGTTACGCAAAAAATATCTCTGAAGTAAGCCTAAGTTCAAACAGAGACGTATTTTAAGTGGTGTGATATAGGAGCAGTGTAGATTTAATGTTTAAAAAAACTAGTGGATTTCCCTCCCCGCACGTTGCGCGTGTGACGGACGGGTTAAATCATATTCAAACGAATGTAGTAATTTAATTGTCGGACAAATTCTACACATGCATTTAATGTCCAAACTCCAACAAAACAACGCTAGGAATACTTAATACCGGACAAAAAAACAATTTTGTTTGAATCGTACTTGTTTATTTCGAATAGACCTTGACCAAACTATGTAAACATTGGATTTTGTTATAAAAATAGAGGCTCAGAGTTAATGTTGTGTTGCGGTTGCAAACCGAATACGGTCGCCATGCCAAAACAACAAACAATTCTTGAGATGTCATCACTGCCTCAAGTTGCCAAATACATATAACACAAACCCACAATACTAAGACTTGAAACATGTGTTCTAACAAAAGCCTCCATGAGGGGCTTGCAAGGTCAATAGATACAGGTGTAGTATACCACAGATTGAAAAGACCATATCAGCCTAAAGCAACAACGTAGCTTTATCTGTTCACCGACATATGACCATATCGGTCCAACAATGCCTCAGATGAGCATTAGCATCAACACAAAAGAAGAAGTATCAGATGAGTAGGTCTTATCATCATCGACACAATGATATAGCCAGCAGAGACAAACATACGTCACACGCACAACTGATAAACACCATGGACACCAACAATTTAATTTCATATCGCATAAAACACTGAAATCGTATACGGGAGGCGTAGCTGCAACCGCCACCATCGCCACCGTCACAACCACTGTGACAAAACATGCATCTATGCAAAAATAAAAGGGGAATCCGTCATCATACAGTGATGCAGACAGCATCACAATTGGCAAAAAACTATTGAAATCATCTCGATCTGAAATCGGGAACCCTAAAGGGCCTATAACCCCAAATGCAAACCATAGAGCAGATTAGAAATTAGAAACCCTAAAAACATTGGATGAAGATACATCCCTTCTGTCACCGCCAAGGCATCAAATGCGACCACGGACCGGTGGCGACGGGGCTCCATCCATCTTAACACATGCTTTATTTCACCGAAGATGGAACGAAAACCACCATGTCAAAGAGAGAAAGAAGGAACGACCTCAGAAACGTGACAGAGCATGCCGGCGGCGGCTGCCGGCGCAGACCCACCACCGCCTCCTAGCATCAGATCTAACCTCAGACCTGTAGATCCTAAGTTCCGTTAGAAAAACACCTCCACCGCAACCGACACCATCAAGTTTAAAGATGACGGACAACTGACAGCGCGGAAACGACCACCAAAGTGGAGAGGACCAAGCCGGAGCGGCGGCAACCGCCTCGGCCGTCTCTCGGCAGTGGGCAGCATCAAACACACACGGAACTTTCTCTCTCTACAACACGTGAGTGAATATATAAACAAAACAGATCCAACGACCAGGATGAAGACGGGCACTGTTCATCGTTTGGCACTGTTCATCGTTACTGTTCATCGTTTGGTAATTTCATAATAGGTAATATAATCTTACTTTCACAGCAGTAGAATGAAATAATGGTTAAATTAATACTCTCAAAAGCATTGCTGAATCTAAAATATTAAAGTTAAACTAAAAATAAAACAAGTCATCTAAAAAACCCTTGTTTGAATTTATACTTGACTTCATTCTTCTGGAGTGCAAAATTCTAAAAACACCAAGTTTGCCAAAATTTTACGAGAATAATGTTTTTCACGTGGGACCATAGTATTTGAACACCTATGTAATGATTTGATTTCAATAATGCATGATTGCATATACTTCCACAAACTCTACATGAGGGTTCTATGTAATGGTAAGTAAATCTATTATTGAGTGTCATCAACAAGTATGTTGATGTAACATGAACTAAATGCTCGATTAGATGGTTCTACGTGGCCAAGTTCACAGCTAACTCATTGCGTTGTGTCTGAAGGTCTGCGACATGCATGCTTTCGTTCAACTTCTTGTTGCACTTATACCTCCTTCTTCATAACTGTTGATCGATCTCTCTGTATCACACTTTTATTTTCTTCTACGGAAACCGTCTAAAATTAATAAACAAACATGCCTAGTATAATCTGATTTATTTTTATTTTAGTATTGTTTTTTTAGAACGGCAACATACCTACCCACCCTAATTCTACACCACCTAAAATCCATCTAAATACCTGTAATGAGTTCGAACTTTCACCATTTGGTTTAGGAGAATTCAAGCAATGTCATCAGGCCAAAGACCTCTTGGTAGTATAATCCAAGTTACTGTAGAGCGATGGTAGGTTCTAGAAAGAATGTGATAGAGACAAACCTTATTTTTATCATAAAGGTTAAAAAAACTGCTTCCATTAAAACCTCACTCCAAGAACCTTTTTTTTCGTGTAAAGTATATTATAATACAGTAACCTACAATAATCTAGATAGCATAAAATATAGCTAAGAGAATCGTAGCAAACAAACCATATAAGAACTACCGCTCACATACATTGATGAATATACAATATCGAAAAAAGAACAAAACCATATAGTAGGTACATACAAAAGAGAAAATAGGAAATAACAAAGATGCATTAACTACTATGCATTCCCCTAAAAAGGTCTATACGGACATACAACACTAGGGCTAAGACTAAGACTAACACAAACAAAAGTATAGAAAAAGCTAAGGAGACAAAATTTACACACTCCTAAAAAATTCGATTACCTTAATATGATGCCTCTAAGAACTCCAATCATGTCTTTGAAGAGGTGTAAGTCTAGCAAATCCTATCAATTCAATCATCTCATGTAAGTCCCCCCACCCCATAATTTCTCATTTAAGCTTAGAACCTCTTGTCACACTTTCTCCACTTCCATCGACATGTCTGAACATGATGGGCTACATTAGTGTCTATGTCCTTATTACTTTATATTAAATTCTAATGTTTTGATGATTTTATAAGTAAAATAGACAAATTAGAGAGTACATACGTTTGTTGGTAAAATAATATTATCTATTTTTATTAGTAAAAATTATTGGCAAAGAGCCGAGATCCTGCATCTTGGGATTGGTTGTTGCATCTAGGGAACATAAGTTTACTTGAAAACAAAAGATATTAATGTATGGTTCGTGCATATTAAGAGTATAGTTAAGAGTATATATTAAGATTCACTTAACATGCCATGTTTCTTTGTTGGTAGTTTCTTCTGTTCTTGTGTACTCAAGGCACTTTCCTTGAAAACAAAATATATTAATTCGTAAATTATCTTTTGTTGAATTTATTATTTTAATTCAAATTTTTTTTTTGTCATTTCAGTCACTATAGTTTACCAAATATTGTCATTTGTATCCACTCAACTAACTCCGTTAAGATCTTTGTTAAATATAATGACTATTCAGTCTTTTTTAATGCCTTAATTATCCAATTAAAATAAAATAATCAATTAATATTTAATTAAAACAAAAAACATATGAAGCGACTAGTGAGACCAGACGCTTCGAGTTAAAAGTTTCGATTAACTCTAAATTATGTTGTTCAATTGAAGTCTGATGTGACATTTCAATTGATGTTTAATGTTTTGTTCGAAAGTGCACCGTTGTTCGATTGATATCTTGTCACATTTTGTTTAATTGAGGTCTATTGTTATCACATAACATGACAATATCAGATCTCAATCAAACAAAGCGTGACAATAACAGACACCAATCACATAGTAGATCTCAATCGAATAAATATACATGTTAGAACAAAATATGAAGATTAATTGAATCTAAAAAATATATCCCAATCGAACAACATGAGTTAGAGTTAATCGAATATTTTAAATCGAATCGCCCAATCTTACTAGTCTCGTCATATGTTTTTTTTTAATTTTAATTGAATATTAGCTGATTAATTTGTTTTAGTTGGATAATTAAAGTTTTAAAAATACTAAAATACCCTCATATTTAACGGAAATTTTAACGGAGTTAGGGAAGTGGATGTACAATATTGGATAAACTACAGTGACTGAAATGATAAAAAAAGTTTTTGGATTAAAATAGTAAATTCAACAAAATGTCAGGGACGAAAATAGTTATTTTACAAAGTGTATTTTTACTATAAAGTGTATTTTTACTATAAAGTGTATTTTTATTACAAAGTGTGAGAACATACAATGAGCCTAAAAAGTTACAAAAAATTATATCTCATAATTTAAGTTGAATTTCAAAAAAGTAATTCGGAGTCTCTGTTACTCTCGTCGTCCTGTTTCAGAAGAAAAATAAAAAATTTTCATTGTGTCTTTATATGACACAATGACGTCATTGTGTCTTTATATGACACAATGACGTCATTGTGTCTTTATATGACACAATGACGTCATTGTGTCTTTCATAAATGACACAATAAAAAAATTAATTATTTATTTTTTATTTTTCATTTATTTTCTTTCTTAGTGAGGACGGCTAGGGGAACTAAAACTCGGAAATATTTTTTTGAAATTCAATTTAGATTGTGAGATATAATTTTTTTGACTCATTGTGTTTTCTCACACTTTGTAATAAAAAATACATTTTATATTTGAACATTTTTCTTTATTATATGGGTTATAGTTAACGTTATATCAAGATGTATTTTGTTATTTTTATATTTGACTTTGAATTACATAATAATCTTCAATAAATAAAAATAAATTGAATAGTAATCTATATTCTTTTCTTAAAGAATTAATAATTTATAATGACAACTTATTTCTTGACTCAATCCAATATTGGCACTATAAACAATCAAACATAATATTTGACCAAGCGAAATGTGACACATCATATTGTTTGCAAGCAATATGGTCCATTCGTTATCCAAATACCCATGGGAATGCCTATGATGTTCATCATCTTGCTTTCTTGTTCTAAGTCATAAACATGTGGAAAGTGGAATTCCAATTTACTTTTGAATGCAAAGTAGGAGTAATCACATTCGTGGGTGGTACCATCTTATATATTTCAAGTGTATATATATATGTTTTAGATGATTACGTTATTGTATGTTGTTTATTTGACACGCACCATAGAAATTTCACATCATTCTTATACAAGAAGAATCTGGTCATAAAAATTATGTGACCTCAAATACTGTATGGCATTTTGTGTGTTTTATTTTATGCCTTAATAAAAATGTTCGAGTAAGAAATCTCTAAGTTGTGTGACCGCTAGGAAGTTTTCACCCAAATGTTGTTATGTGCATAAACAAAGTCGTGAGCTCCCGGTTGCAATGCTGTAAGAGGCAAACCATACAAAAATAAACGACTAGTGAAAATTTTGTCATCAAAGGTGTTTGGACGAATATTAATCAATGGAAGAAATTAAGGCACGGCTAATTTGATTTCCGATAGACAAACATATTGTTGAGTAAAGTGAAAGTACTGTTTGGGTTATTTTCTCATTACGAACAAAGGAGGGATAGATCCCTATTTATACAAGAGATAGAGAGACTAATCTAGAGGATCTAGAAGCATCCTCCTAACGACCATGAACTGATTCTAACAACTATATTAACCACCATATAACAACTTCAACTACTCCGTAACTAATCTCTCTAATATCTCTAATATGCCCCCTCAAGCTGAACGGGGAGCAGAAACGTGAAGCTTGGATCGAAAAACACCAAAGCGAGAAGAAGACAAGCCTTTGGTCAACACATCAGCAAGCTGTAACTGAGTAGGAATGTATCGAACAGTAAGCTCACGAGATAATACCATATCACGAATAAAGTGTAAATCAATCTCAATATGTTTTGTGCACTGATGAAACACAGGATTGACTGCAAGATATGTAGCACCAATATTATCACACCAAAGTGTAGGCGAACTAGAAGAAATATGTAGTTCGCGTAATAGAGACATAATCCACCGTATCTCTGCAGCACTATGAGCAAGGGAACGATACTCAGCCTCAGTGCTAGAGCGAGCAACAGTGTGTTGTTTCTTGGAACTCCAACTAATCAGGTTGGGACCAAGAAAAACACAAAAACCGGTAGTCGAGCGACGATCATCAGGGCAACCAGCCCAATCCGCATCAGAATACCCATGAACATCGTAACATAAGGAATGATGAATAACCAATCCATGAGAGATAGTACCTCGAAGATAACGTAAAATGCGCTTGACAGCGGCCCAGTGACGATCAGTAGGAGTCTGAAGAAACTGAGAAACCTTACTGACCGCATATGCAATCTCAGGGCGAGTCAAGACTAAATACTGTAAAGCACCCACAGTATGACGATAAAGAGATGGATCAGCTAGTGGAACACCAGAATAGCGAGATAACTGTCTGCCAGTAGCAACCGGAGTAGATAAAGGTTTACACTGAGCAAGTCCCGTACGCTGTAACAGATCAAGTAAATATCTCTGCTGAGACAAGTGTAAACAATCATCACTGAATGTGGCCTGAACTCCCAAGAAGTAGGATAATGTGCCTAAATCCTTGAGAGCAAACTGAGAGTGTAATCGAGCAATCAATGAAGTAACAAACTCAAAAGAACTCCCAGTAATATAATGTCATCCATATATACCAAGACATAACAAAGACAGTCATGCTGCTGATAAGCAAATAATGATGAGTCTGATATGCACTGAGTAAAACCACTAGTAAGTAGTGCAGAGGAGAGCTTGGAAAACCAAGCTCGAGGTTCATGTTTAAGGCCATAAAGAGCCTTCCGAAGAAGACAAACATCATGAGGCCGAGCAGGGTCAACAAAGCCAGAGGGTTGAGACATATAAACAGTCTCAGATAAATCCCCATGAAGAAAGGCATTGTTGACATCCACCTGCCGAATAGTCCACCCACGAGAGAATGCAACAGATAATACAAGACGAATAGTGGTGGGTTTAACCACAGGACTAAAAGCCTCAGTATAGTCAATCCCCTCTGTCTGATGAAAGCCCTTAGCAACAAGACGGGCTTTGAAACGACTGACAGAACCATCAGGATTACGCTTAATCCTGTAAACCCACTTACAACCAACAATGTTGGCAGAAGCAGGAGGTGAAACAAGATCCCATGTGTGATTGGTACGCAATGCATTCATTTCAGTACGCATTGCATCCCACCACACAGAGTGATACTGAGCCTGGGAGAAAGAAGAGGGCTCAGTAGTAGGAGAAGTAGTAGCATAAAACAGGACATGATCAGGGAACTGTCTAGGCTGGCGAGTATGATCACGAGAACGAGTGACCATAGGATGAGAAGGAGGAGATGGAGAAGGAGGAGGTGATGGAGATGAAGAAGGTGGAGGAGAAGAAGATGAAGGAGAAGCTACTGAAGAATCAAAAGGAGGAGAGGGGGGAGGAATCAGAAAAATAGGAAGAGAATCAGAAGAATGAGAAACAGAAGACTAGGGAGATCCAGGAATCTCAAATATAGTCTCATGAAAAAGAACATGTCGAGAAGTGATAGTACGAGAGGTACATGGATCATAGCAAAGATAACCGCTATGATTAGGAGCATAGCCAAGAAAGATACAGGGAGTAGATTTGGGTGAAAGTTTATCCTCTCGTGTGTCACCAAGAAAAGGATAACACAAACACCCAAAAGTACGAAGAATAGAATAATCAGGTCTAGAGCCAAAAATAATCTCATAGGGAGAAGAATAGTGAAGAACCGGCGTAGGGAGCCGATTAATGAGAAAAGCTGCGGTGGCATATGCATCATACCAAATTTCTTTGGCAGATGAGCATGAAAAAGTAAAGCACGAGCAACCTCAGACAGATGTCGATTCTTCTGCTCAGCCACCCCATTTTGTTGAGGAGTGTAAGGACAAGAAATCCGATAAGCAATACCCGACTCAGCTAAATATGTAGCCATGTCACCACGAGTCAGCTCAGGAGCACCATCACACTGGAGATGCTTGATGGTGCATGAGAACAAATTTTCAACCAAAGGTCGAAAAAGGCGAAAAGCATCAACTGCCTGAGAACGTCTGGTCAACGGATACATCCATGTAAAACGACTAAAATCATCAATGAATGTAATGAAATAACGATAACCAGATCTAGAGTCAACAGGAGAAGGCCCCCAAATATCACAGTGAATCACATGTAAAGGAACAATAGAATGAGATACAGTAGAATGAAAAGGTAAACGACTAGATTTTGATATATTGCATGAATTACAAGGTTTATTCAAAGATTTGGAAGACAAAGAAAGTAAAGAAAGCCTAGACAGCACAGGATCAGAAGGATGCCCCAGCCGAGTATGCCAAAGCTCCCGAGAAGTGGAGAAATCAGCAGTGAGAGAGTAAAGCTGATGAGGACTAGCTCGCATGTGGTGGAGGAGCCGCCCTGTGTGAGTCTGTACAGATAAACCGAAACATGAGAGTAAGACAGAAATAGGATGATCAATTACAAGCTGTGTGATCGAGAGAAGGTTCTTGGCAAGACCAGGAACCAAAAGAACGTATTGGCAAGAATGTTAGAACATAAAGAAGCTATCATTACGAAGTAATAGAACACAGTGCGATAAACGTAAATAAGAATATCCAATGTGTGAAATGATAAGAGATGTACCATCACAAACAGTAACACGTTCAGACCCTGTGTAAGGAACAGTCCCAAACACAATAGTAGGATCCGAAGTCATATGAGCAGTGGCTCCAGAATCAGGAATCCATGATTCAACTGTCTGACACGTGCGTGAAAAATCTGCACTAAGTCCATAATGTGATGGAGCCGAGAGGGAGGCCCAATGCTGAAAATGAGCAGGCCCAAAACCATGCTGCTGAGATCCAAAACCATGCTGGTGAGAAGAGCCTGATCCAATAGATGGAGGAGGGCCCAAAATGCTTGGACCAAAGCCATGTGGGCCGGATCCATGGGAAACAGATCCAGATCTATGTGAGACAAAAGAGGGGCCCGATCCATGAACACCAAATTCGTGCCCTAGATCTGATATAATACCATCACTTGAGTATCTTCCATGGCTACCAGAATCAGATCCACGATTACCGAAAGAATGATCAACAGCCGCAACATTAGCTACAAATCGGTGAGAAGGCTGCTTCCATCGATGACCACCGCGACCACCGCGACCACCACCAGTACAACCGCGACCACCACCAGTGCGACCGCTACGCCAATTTCCACCATTGTTGTTTGAAGCTCGAGATGAATCTGTGGTGCTATAACGAAAATAACACGATGAAGCTTTATGACCAGATTTGGCACAAATCTGACAAATAACATTCTTTGAAGCATCGATATGTGGCGGATTTAAGGTGGAAGCAGCCATGGCAGCAATAATCGGTTGATTATTTGACTGTCTCTGTTTCAAACGAGCTTTATAGGTAAGTAATTTGGATCTGAGTTGAGAATAAGTAAGAGTCTTATCTTGATTTTCGATGTTCATAACAAAATTTTCATAATCAACATTGAGTCCTTGAAGAATCTGTAAACAAGAAGATCATCAGTGATTGGATCACCAATAGCATTCAGTGAATCTACTATTTCCTTTGCTTCATTTAGAAACACAACAATTGACTTTGATTCTTGTTTAAGCAGATGAATTTGTGTGCGAAGCTGTGACTGCTTTGCAAAAACAGTCTGAACGAAGAAATCTTCGATTGCTTTCCAGAGTGACGCAGCAGTCTTCGAATTGCGAGCAATATGAAGAACGGATGGAGATAATGTTGCAGTAATCAAGGCTTGAACGTATCCATCACTTTTCTCCCAAAGTTCTTTGTTAACGATTGTAGCATCAGAAGCTTGTAGAAAACTCATCAAGCCTAAAGTTTTCAGAATAGTTACAATCTGATGCTTCCAATTGAGGTAATTACTATCATCTAACTTGATTGATAGAAAATTTGCTATATTTGGAAGTGAATTTGTGGAATTTGTTGTTGTAGGAATTGTTTCAGAAGAGGAAGACGAAGTAGAAGAATTCATTGAAGGAATGAAGAGAAAGAATGGAGGTAAGATTCAGAGGAAGAAGAAGGAACTGAAATCCCAGAGCTGAAGCTCTGATACCATAAAGTGAAAGTACTGTTTGGGTTATTTTCTCATTACGAACAAAGGAGGGATAGATCCCTATTTATACAAGAGATAGAGAGACTAATCTAGAGGATCTAGAAGCATCCTCCTAACGACCATGAACTGATTCTAACAACTATATATATTAACCACCATATAACAACTTCAACTACTCCTTAACTAATCTCTCTAATATCTCTAAAGGGATAATACTAGGCCCTTGCTGATGAGATATTTAGCGATTGAATGTCAATGCAACGTAGAGAGTCTGACCAGAATGTTTGACCGACTGAATAGCGATGGAATCATCACTGACGCATTAGCAACGATATAATCATCAACGGATTAGCGACGACATTACCGACTAAGGTAATTGCCAATGAGCCCTCCACAACTAAAAAGCTTGGCGGGAATCCTATCCATCTTCTCCTCAAATTAGAGACACATTGCCGGGAAAGCCTCCCTTGTCAAAGTGTTACCACAAAAGACAATAGGATCCAACTAGATTTACGGCGTCAGATGTGCTTTTATTGATTGTGAGCTTTAGTGAAAGTAGATGATTTTTTTAATGAATGTTACTTTACTACTAACTACACCATAACTAAATTACAAAAACCCGCATTAGACGGGGCTCAGACCCTGACCCCTAACTCTAATGGTTTTGCTATAGGACCCATCCCCGACCCCTAGTGAAAGTAGATGATTGTTATGAGATGTCATGGATTTTGACTTGACTTCATCTATGAGCTAATTAATTCTATTGAAATGAGAACACTTGTGTTTGTTTAATTATCTGAGATATTTGTAAGGAATTGTGAAAACAATAACTATAACTTGTAAAAACAGATAAAATAAGAGAAACAAGTCACAAGAAGATAAAACATACAAATTGTAAAACTATATATATTGTCAATGCAACTTCGAAGACTTCATTACATTTTCTAGAGTACATTGTCACACCCTATAACCCTAGAAAAACCGAACGAAAAAGAACATTAAGTAACGTATATATAGACATCTATACGTTAAAAAATGTACTAGAAAACAAAAGACACTAGTGAATGAAAACAAACATAGTCTTGTACACAACTGCCTTTCACAAAATCGTATGTTACACGATACAACATACATGTGGTGGTAACTAGAAAATCAAAAGTCCGATGAGTCGACCGGTGGTTGCGCACAAAGGATCGAGGTTGATTGTGAATTGCTACGGTTGTCTTGTTTTGTATGGAGATGCGGTAATAGATGATGGTATGGAAGCTACCGGGGCATATACTGCTTTTGCATTCTTGATGTCACTTGTTAGCGGAGATGAGGTGGCATTGGCGGAATAATCCAGTGGCGGCATCCATAGTCGGCCAACCACCAGTAGATGAGGAGAGAGGGTGTCACCGTTGAGAGTAGGGTTCAACCTTCTTGTATGCAACCGATATTTCTGTTTAGAACCAAAAGTTTATAACTTGTGAATCCTTTAAACGCACACCAGATTGAAACCATAAGTTAAAAATAATTAAAATTTTATACGAATAGGTGGTTAATAAATACCACCTTGAATGGCCGGCTGGATTCACTTAGTGAATGGCCGACCTAATGGTATCTGTCAACCATTTAGTCGTACAAAATTGTCTAATTTGTGTAAAAACAACCTGTAAGTGGCTTTTAATTTCATCATTTGTCAGCCCATTGACCTTCATTAACTCCCTAATTTGTTTTGGTGTAGCAACTGCAAACAAATAATGTTATCATTTCGTTATGAATATGAATATTTTAGGTAAACGATAACAACGTTACTTTAATAGATATACTCTCATAATTAAGTCCATTAACAATGAATTGAAAGATAAAACAAAACCATACCATGAGCACCCCCAAGTTGTTGAAGAGCTTGGAGGAACCGCCGGTGCAACTCCGGTGACCAACACCGCCTTTCTTTCTTATTAGACCGTCCTTTATCTTCATCGTTACTCCCACCCCCGCGACCACCACTGTCAGTGTCTGCAGTTTTCCTCTTCTCCACAGTCAACTTCTGTGACAATAACTCCTAAAAGTTCAATACAAATATTATAATAATAAAAATCCAATCTTTAATCAAATTAACTCAAAAATGATATTATTGTGTAATTACATCTTCAAAGGGTGGATCTGGGGCTTGAATTGAGAGTTGAGCAGATGCAAGCCAATCTTTGCTACCAATGAACTTTGATGTAAGGGGTAACTGTTGCTTCTGTTGCTGCTGATCATCAACATCTTCATTTGTAGATGAAGTTGACTTCAAGGGCATAAATTCTTCAAACACTGGACAATGATCACTCGATGTTTGATCCGAACACTGATCAGATTGACCATCAAACGATTCGGTGATCGCCAATGACATTTGCTGTCTACATCTTTCAATAGCTGCAAAAGTAACGCGTACAAACACAATCAAAACAAAGTAAAATATAATAATAATAATAATAATAATAAGTTCTGGTGTTTATTAATAACAAAATCTACTTACCTTGAGAAACAAGCTCTAGACAAAGCGGGAGCTCGCGTTCGAACACTTGAATCTTCTTACGTTCTTCTTCTAAAGCTGCAACATACTCTTTACATTTGTGCACTCTATGATCTCCAGATTCACTATGATTATCGTAAATAACCATTGTTTTGTTAATTTCTCTAAAGTTAGCTAGCCGTCGGACACAAGTGGTTTTGTTATATACAAGGGGATGAAATATGGGATGTTTTGTCTGTGAACATAGAGAGATCCGGTGAATTTGTACGAGAAAACAAGCTAGCTAGTATCTAAACTTGAATTGAGAATAAGAATAAACATGGAATAGGAGATAATAATATTCGATGAAAGTGAATAGAGAAGAGAGAGTTTTGTTTGGGAAAGCTTTGTAGAAATCGGAAAGTGTCGAAGTCGTGGCGTCGCGTACCAGATACAACTTTTTAATCATCCACTATATAAGGATAGATTGAAATTAAGTTTATTATTTTGTTCTAAAATAGTATATAAGGAGTGGTGAAATCCTGTGCTAGAGTAAGTTTTGACGACTTGAATACTAATATTATTTGTTTCGCTAAGGAAATTCACTTCAAAAGTGGATAAAAATAAGCATGTGATCGGTTTTGACGACTTGTACGTTTTGTACTTCGATGACTTGTATATTATTACACACAACTCGATTTTGAATACATTTTATATTAAAACATAGATAAAAATAAACGGTGCAATGTTATATTTGAAAATTATTAAAATATATGTTTTAAATGTTATAATAGAAAAACAGAAAAAAATAATTATTTTTCTCTTGAACTTTTAAAATGTAGTGTTTTATAAATTTTTTAATATACCGGTTTTAATTTTCTTACTTTATTTATGTCTCAATATAAATTTCTCAATTCTAGTTTGGTTAAATATTTTCTTTTTATAAACTTTTGATGTATGATATTTTATAACATTACAAATATACCTTACTACATGCTTATTTCTTTTACATTTTGATATAATATTGATGTTGCACTGATCCAATGCTCGCCATGTTAACACATTTATTTAGCAATTTTTTTTTAAAATCGACCGCCGCAGAGTGTGGGTAATTACCCACTAGTTACCGGGTTGTAAACCAAACGAGTTGAGCTAGAGTGGGGTTAACTCGTTTAAAAATCAAATCGAGTCAAGCCGGCTCGTTTATTTTAACGAGCTCAAAATGTAGGTTCAGGATTGAATCGTTTATATACGAGCTTCGGCAAGCTAGCTAGCCAGCCAACTTTTTTATATTTGAAAGGAATAAATTGTTATTTTTACACGCATTCATGCATATAAAAACATAATATAATATAATTTATTTATTTTTATTTTAAATTATTTAAAAATTATACGATATTGTTATTTCATGAACTATAATGTCTTTTATTTTTTATAATTGTGTTTTTTTTTACTAGAATATATCAAAATAACTATATGTGCATAATATATTTAAATAATATAGCATAAATTTGGTTTGTAATTTATAAAAACTATTAATTTAATTTTTAATTTAAATGAGCCAACGAGGAAACCACGAGCCGAGCAGAATTTTATTAATTATATTATTATTGTTGTTGTTGTTAATATTATTACTAATATGATTAAATTTATTATTATTGTAATTATTATGGAGACAAATTAAATATTGAAATTTAATCATAAATACTAAAATTATTAAATTTCTAAAATGTGCTGGTAAATGTTTTAAAATTAAATGAAATGTCAATTTTGCGTTAAAAAGTTGCACTATACGATAGTATAGATAAGACGAAATATCAATTTTATCTTAAAAACATTATAAGATAGTATATGGAGTCATGGATGAAGGTATTGAGGGAGTAGTTGAATATTCGATGAGCTGATTTCTAATTTCCTCTCATATGAGTTCCCACTGAGATGACCCATTAATTGCAGAAAACATCAAAGATGTCCCTATCTTTTTCGATGCCCCTTCATCTATTAATCGATAATTTAATTTTTCATAGATAAGGTTCATAGCTTCATTAGACCATAATTGTGTGACTATTAAAATAAAATATTTGTAATCAACAAAATAATACACTAGAAAATCTATCAATAACAATGGAAAAAAAAACTAAACCTTCTAAAGTCATTGTTAAATGTTAGAAGCGATAAAGCTAGTCAATCATTGCTAGCATGAACGGTACTAATTTGAAGAAAGAAACAACAAAATTCAGTATTCCTTGCTAAATTAGCAACGAAAAAAAAACCTCTTAGATCATTTATGAATTGAAAAAAGCTACTGATTAATAATTCAAATGTAAGCAACAAAAGAGAATGTAAAATATTGAATTTATGAATGAAAGTAATGGTTGCTATTACAATAATCTAGCATCAAGGTGAAATTGTTGGTACTTCATAGTTGGAACTAGAGAGCTACAAGCTAAAACATTTGTTTGTATACAACTTAATTAGTGGAAAAGGATATACACATAAATGAAAACATATATAGAAAAGAAACTAAATCAAAGGGGGATTTTCAAAATTTTCTTCTAAATTAAAATGTTTTCCATATTCTAAGAAGTTTTTGTGTATAACTATACATATTTATATGAAAACCAAAAGGCATGTGACAACTTGAGTAATAACATGACTTCCATATTTGATTAGCAATATTATTATGAACCTGCTTCATTTCATCATATTTCCTTCGCATGAATTCATGAAGCTTGCCACATGATAAGTAAGCTAATTGTCACTCGATCACACCAAACAACATAGAATGTAATTGCGTATTTACATAGTTGAATCTTTGAACATAAATTTCTAGAGAAGTATGAGCTTTTTTGAATGCAAAGATGAGAAGGCAGTGATTAGCTGACAGGGCTGTGCCAAGCTCCCGGTCACTAGAATAGTTTAAGCATGATTGCATGCGTTAGTTGATAGCTCCTTGTGAAATAGAGAATGGTATCCTATATTGGAACATTTTCATCCTATGTTTCGATATCATTGATATCATTGATCAATGATCAATAGAATAATTGTAAATAGATTTAACATACAATATGCAAAATTTAAAATTTCAGGTTAGAACAATAAACAGAAAGAAACCAAAGTCATTCAATAAATATGACATGTATCTTTTATCATTTGATAAACTAAAACATTTGATATTTCTGATTATAATTTCAAAAGCTAAACGAAGAATTATTAGTAAATCTGATGACCTCGGGCTTTCTTAGTGTACGAGTTTTAGTTGTTGTAAAAAAACCCAATGGGCTACAAAATTCAAGTGCTCTGGCCCATCAAAGTTAAGATGGCCGTCATCGATTAAACATCTACTAACTTTGGGCCAAATTTCTTCACCTTGCGTTTTGCGATTTTTTAACGTGGGCCAAAAGTCCAAAAAAACTTGTAGTATATTTAAAAAAGATCAACCTATGTCACACCTAACAGTAGAGGTGCACAAGAAACCGGGTCCCCGACCCGACCCGGAAATCCGACCCAAAACCAAACTGGTTTGGAACCGGTAATAGGCCAAACCTGGTTCCAACCCGGAAAAACCGGCGGTTTGGGACCGTTTTGGATTATTTTGGGGGAACCGGTTTGGAACCGGTTTTTACCAAACCGGTTTACGAACCGGTTCAACAAAACCGGTTTGGAACCGGCCCAAAAAACCGGTATGTGTATTTTTTATAATAAAAATTCGTCTCCAATCGTCTTAGGTCGAATAGGGGGTTAATGGTTAGTGAAAACTAGAAAAAACGTGCTTTTATAGGTGTTACATGACGGCCCTGGCGTAGGCTATGCCAGCCAGCGTAGCCTACGCTAGGGGGTATTCTGCTGTTTTTTTGTTGATGCTGGCGTAGCCTACGGTGGCTACAGTAGGCTACGGTAAGAAATTTTCTGCTATACTTTGAATCTTCATTTCTTGACCCCTCCAATGCCTTGTTTCACCATGTAAGCTTCCAACTTGATTATTTTACCTATAAAATCACTTCAAACTCCTAGTTAACCTATTCAACATAATCAAATGCATAAACACTAGGAATCAAACATAATATTCAACATTTAAACCTTTAATTTACCATTCCAACACACTCACATCAATAACTTAAATATATTATTTACTGAATTAAAAATAAACAATACCGGTTTTTGGAACCTTTGGAACCGGTTTTTGGCCCCGAACCGGTTAGGAACCGAGTCGGACCGGTTCCAACCCGGTTGGGTTTTTTCCACCCAAAACCGGTTCCGACCTGACCCTGTTCTTGGTCAAAAACCGGTCTTGATTGCGTTGACCTGAAACGGTCCGGTACGAACCTGAACCGGTTCCAGGAAAAAAACCGGTTTGTGCACCTCTACCTAACAGGCTTATACAAACAATAGGTTAGCTTTTGTTTTATTTTTATGATAAATGAGCCATAGATAGCATCGATCGTAAATTAGAGGTGGCAAAATGAGTGGTTTGGATTGGCTTGGTTGTTAGGTTAGGATAGATTTGGGTCAGTATGGGTTTGGGTTAGGATGGGTCATTTAGAAAAAAAGGGTCAGGATGGGTTTGGATCAATATGGGTTTGGATCAGGATTGGTTCGAATCAGGATGGATCATTTTTTAAAAGTCAACACTATTTTACTAGTTTTCTACAATCCAACAACACATATAGATACATGTAGGGGTGTTCATGGTTCGGTTTCAAACCGCGAAACCGTCCAAACCGGTCTTCGGTTTGATTTCACGGTTGGTTTTTTTTTTAAACTTTCGGTTGGTTGGTTTCAAAATTTTCAAACCGTTGTGAACAGTTTGGTTTACAGTTTGTACCAAAAACCGGTCGTAAAAAACCGGACCGAACCGTATATCAATATATACACATATATGTATATATATGTGTATTTATACATAACTATTAATTCAAGGTTAAACAGTTAAACCCTCATAAATGTTTATATTTTTAGTTTGGGCTTTCAGAGTTTAGGTTGCCATATTTTTATTTGACAAAATTGAAGCCAAAATAAATCTATTGATTTTGAAATCCTTGTAAGTCCTAAACACCAATTTGTAGTATTCATGCCCATATAGTTGGACAGTTTATTTTTAATTATTTTGGACAGCTTGTTAGCTGCTTATTTTAGGCAGGTTAATGATTGCATTTTGGCAGTTTGTACACAGGTTTAGAGCTGAGTTTTGCCATGTTTAGGACCTATTTAAGGTCGCATATTGGCAGGATTTTGGACCTGTTTAAGGCTGCATTTTGATAGCTTTTTGGGCTGTTTTTGACAGCTCAAAGACTTAGCTTAAATGAGCCTAAAAAAGCCCAAACCGTGAAACCAAACCGGTTGCACTGGTTCGGTTTAGTTTGGTTTTTACTTTCGATTAGTTCGGTTTTGGTTTTAAGTGATAAAAAACCGTTAGTAACGGTTCGGTTACGGTTTGATCTAAAAACCGCGAAAACCGGACCGTGAACACCCCTAGATACATGCATATACGAGCTCAAAAATATACATATAAGACTTCATCTATAATAGATATATGCATCTACAATCCAACAACACATATAGATAGATGCATATACGGACCCGTGGCGACGCGGCGGACCCGTGGCGACGCGGCGGACCCGTGGCGACGCGGCGGACCCGTGGTGATGCGCGATGAAACTCGACAGAGGTGGGAGGTTGTATGTGTGTTGGTGGTGTGGTGGACCGGTGGTGATGTGGTGGTGGTGTGGTGGACCGGTGGTGATGCGGTGGTGTGGTGGTGGTGGTGCGGTGGTGGTGGGTGGTGTCTTGTGCGACGGAGGCGATCAATTTGAGTGAAAGAAACATTAACTTAGACTTGTAGATCTAATTTTGAAAACATATTTTGACCTATGTTTCTTTTTTTCCAAAAAGTCTTTTAACCCATCTTGACTCTCTTGTGGTTTTTATTTAATCTATTCTAACCCATATTTATTTTTAAAACACCCATTATGACCCAAAATCACATATTTAAATTTCTTTTCACACCTCTAGTTTAAATGCTGTATTTGCATTATGCAAACATAGTTCTTTTAATGGTAGTGACTATAAATATGTTTACACAAAAATATTTAAACCAGTTTTTAATTAAACAACAATACATGCCCGTTTTTAACGAAACACAATTTTCTCTTTAGGATCCATCACTTTACCAAAAAGTATGCAAACAGGCACGTTTACATAACTTTGGTTTAGTTAAAAAAACTATTTTTTTTGAAAGATTAATTTCTTAATTGTGAAATCCTTTACCAAGTTAGTAGTTAGTGGGATTCGAACCCCCAACCTCCATGTTAATTGTGAAATCCTTTGCCACCACACCAAGAGATGGGGCTTAATTAAAAAAAGCTATTAACTTGTTCTATTAGCTAAGTGTTTGAATAAATGTAAGTTACCTAATGTTCGTCAAGAGTGACTCCAAGTTCAAATATGTCAAACTTGAGGTTCCATCTATTCATTATCAAACTTATATATAGAAGGATATGTTCTTTATCTAGAGCGTCGTTGAAATGATCAACCTCCCATCAGAGATAGATGTGTTGTGGACATGATTTTTTCGCCTAGTACGCATAAGCATATGCTAGGAAATGTAAGAAGATAATAACAAAATTCATTACTTATATGTATCTTAAATTTATTTATTTCTTCTTTATAGACTATAAAATTTTTACAGAAAAAGTATTAGTTAACGACAATAAACTATTCTTCATATTTGAAAGTTGGGTTGTCAACACATTAATAAAAGGTCAAGATATTTTTTAAAGAAAATTCAGATTTAAACCTAATTAGTAATAGTTTAGGGACCAAAATAGGTATTGCTCAAACTATTCTTTATACTTGTATTGTTAATGTTAACTAGTGTTTATTTTCTGACGCGCGTTGCGCGTCTTTAAAGCAAGGCCCAGATCCATTATCAAGTTCACCAACTAATAACTATATTCCAAAACAAAATAACTCTCAGACGTAACCTGAACATCATCATCGAGCAAACAATCAAGTTTACCAACAAATAACTATATTCCAAAAACATCATCATCGAGCAAACAATCAAGTTTACCAACAAATAACTACATTCCAAAACAAAATAACTCTCAGACGTAGCTTGAACATCATCATCGAGCAAACAATTTTATACGTCCAAGATAACAGTTTAAGAATACAAAAAAACAGTTGAACATGGTCAACAAAACAGCAGAACCAGCACAGGCCACCGACAACAGTCGGTTAAGGTGGTTGGAGACTCAGGAAGGCGGCTCCATTGCGGCTGCATCATACCAAGATGCCACGCCAAAACAACGAAGACATCTACCCCTCTGCATCACGGTCTCAATTGGATTACAGGCATATCTCAGATGAGTCCTCAAAATACACAGACATACAAATGGGTTCTCAGATGACGAATCTTCATCATCATAAAACCCAAATAGGGTTCAGATCTGAAAATCCAAACAGATTTGTCAAAGGTCGAATAAAAAAGTAATTTATGTGATAATGTAGTCTAAAAGGCGAAAGTTGCAACCTTTTTAGTTAGGACATGTGTGGATGTTGGCAAGTATCACAAGACAAATCAACCATGGCACCCTGCAAGTACTTTTCATAAGCAGGAAGGTCAAAATGACCATGTCCACACATTGCCATAAGTATCACTTTTGATTCTCCACTCCCTTTGCAGTGAAGTGCTTCTCGAATGGCCACAGCTACCCTGCAAGTTACTTTTCAGGTGCTGGTATCAGTCTTCTGACCGTGCAAATGTGTATGGCCCCTGCACATAAGTATCATCCAAATTAAGTTCATAAACACAATATGAAGTATGAACATGTTAATGTTTATGCTTCTTTGAAAATGGCTCACATCTGTGGAATTGCAATTCTTCCATCATACCCAATTCATAGGTTCAGTGTGCGCTACAGCTATCGCGTGTGTGGGTTCATGCCTGTATCAGCCCATCTGACCTGCAAATTGTATGGCCCCTGCACGGGTTTAGTTCAGTAAATGAGATCCAAATTAAGTTCATAACACAATATAAGTATGAAATGTTAATGTTTATCTACTTTGAAAGCACTCAATCTGTGGAATTGCATTTGCTTCCATCATACCCAATTCATAGATATGTTGAAATCAGTGGGCCGCCATACCATGATACGCATCCTCCTAAAAAGATCAGCAAAACGTTGTGTTTTTATTAATAAAGTTTTAACCTTTTATCATTCAATTTTAGCTCTGTGCATCTGTTCTTGAATATATCAAAAAGTTGCATAGAAAAATACCAGAATGAATAGGGGTCTGGAATGAAATCCTGACCAAGAGTATGCATCTTCATCAATGGAGTCAGTTGAGCTGTATCACAAAATCATATGCATAAACACCTCTTGTCAACGAAGGGCAAGCAGTAGGCTCAACAGCTCTTATAAGTGGATTGATTTTCCCTTTAAGTTTTTCACGTATAAACGGGAAACAAAGCCCTGCAAAATTCGACCCGCCACCCGTACATCCAATAATCACATCAGGAGTCTCTCCTACACCAAGACAACCATCATCGCCTCTACCAACACAGCCACCACCGCCGACCTCCGCCTCCAGCAACACAGCCACCACCGCCTCCAATAACACAGCCACCACCGCCTCCAATAACACAACCACCACCGACCGACCTCCGCGTCCAGCAACATAGCCACCACCGCCGACCTCGGCGTCCACCAACGCAGCCACCACCACCGACAAAGAGTTCTGAGCATTGTTTCTGTTGATGAAGGACATGGGTCTTCCGGCGACGTTGGTGGTGTTGATGTTGAAATACTCCGGGCAGCCGCCGGGGAAGCCGAGAGGACAACCACAGAGAGAATTGGTTGACGGTGAGAGAATTGATGAATAGTTATTCAGTTGAAGAAGAAGGGGGCGGTGGGGGAGGTGATCTCCCTGTTGGTGAGGATTGAGAGGATGAAGATGAGAAGTTGAAGAAGAAGGGGGCGGTGAAATACCAAAATTGCCCCTTACTATTCATCATGTCACATCGAAGTTGTTTTTTTCATATTATGTTATAATTATGTAATGTAATATAATTAGGGTCCCTTTATTTAGACACCCCCCCAATTTTAAATCAACACCCCTGTACCCTATACGCCGCGTATGGGTCCATACGCGACGTATAGGGTACATTGTTGATTTAACGTTTTATACCCTATACGCCGCGTATGGGTCCATACGCGGCGTATAAGGTGCGTTGTTGATTTGACATTTTATACCCTATACTCGGCGTATGGGACCATACGCGGCGTATAGGGTTTGACATTTTATACCCATACGTGACTTATGACCCATACGTGGAGGAGCTATACGCCGCGTATGGCTCCATACGCGGCGTATAGCTTATATATTTATTTTTTTATTTTTTGAGTTTTAATATATATATAATTTTTTTTTAATTTTTTGAGTTTTTATTTTAATATATACATAATTTGAATTAAAATTATTTAAACAGTTTAATATTATATAATACGGATACAATAATAAAATTAAATTAAAATATATAATTCGCATATTACAAATTATGAATTAAAATAAATTTATATAAGCTGGGGGTTCTCGGTTATTCTCTATTATTGCGTTGTATTCCGAAATACGAATCCTATACATAATCTCCCATTCTGCAGCACGTACGCTTTGGTTAAGAATCCAAAGATTACTTAATGTTGGCATCGGATAATCTCCTTCTAACTTAACGTGGACGAAATGATTATTGTTGACATGAACAATCGACACGACATGATAAGGCATGACAGTTTTCGGATAAGCCCATAATGGGAAAAATGTTTGACAACCATTATTGCTTAGTAAATGAAGAATAACCCCAAACTTTTGAGCAACCACTATTCCCGTCTGTCCAACTCTTCTAAAAGCTGTGTCCAATTCGTTATACTGTCTGGGGTACAAAGTATCGAAAACTTCTCTGTACTCCAATTCATGTCTGTCCAACTCTTCTAAAAGCTGTGTCCGCACATACATCTACTTATTTTCATCAAACCCTAAGCCTAAAGCTATAGATCGAAAACCACAATTCCCATTGGGTCTGACATCTCGTATACGTGAAATATACTGATGAAAGATTGATGGAATCCAATTTTTTAACCTGTTTATATTGTTTAATTGGTGATCTCCGACAATCGATGAAAACTCATTAGTACCCCGTGATACTTTAGATGACGTTGAACGACTACGTTGCATGGCAGGCTTCTGAGGCTTTACAGCTGAACTTGTTCTTCCGGTAATGTGAGACGCAATAAACGAGCTATGTCTCGGCATGTCGCACGTACTTTGTTGATTGTCATACTTTTGTTGTTGAACCTTTAACGTTGGACGACCGCGAATATCTGTTTGAACAACAGGCGCTTTTTTGTTATTTTTCCATGGATACAAATTTTTTTTTTATTTTTTCCACCAAACTAAATTTTACAGCTGCGGGTTGTGTCATTATTTGTTGTTTCACCCGTTCCATTTCTTCTTCAACATCAACTTTTTCATCCACCGTATATGATGGCTTAATGTTATCAAGCTTCGTCCAAAATACGTTAATTGCATCTAATGGAATTTTAGTGCCTGCATTATAAAGTATAAATTAATATATAATTTGTTACTTTAATAGAAAAATGATAATGATGGAGCGACTATTACCAGAATATTTATATTTTTCCAGCCGACAAGCACAAGGCAAGCCACAACTAGTGAAAAGATGACAACCACATGTTGCATTTGCTAGGGATGTAAACGAGCCAAGCCGGCTCGATGGATACTCGAGATCGACTCGGTAAAAAGCTCGATCGAGCCGAGCCTAAGCGAGCCCGAGCCCGATCTCGAGCTTGATATATAACTCGATTATTAATCGAGCCCGAGCCCGAGCCTTGCATTCAAAGATCGTTTAGGCTCGCGAGCCTTAACAAGCCGAGTTGGATTTATACATATTATATATATATATATTATATATATATATATCCATCAAAATCTGCACACACAAATCCCAAACATGCTTCTTCACAGCACCTTATCCCTTCATCTCCGATCACCCCTCCGCTTCCCCTCTTCGATCATCCACCACCACCACCACCACAACCTCCACCAATTCTCTCTCGCCGCAGCCCAACACTCCTACTCCATCTCCGACGAAGAGCTCCAATCGCGAGGCTTCATCCTCCGCCGCACAATCGACGACATTAACCTAGACCAATTAAACTCCGTCTTCGTCGCCGTCGGTTTCCCCAAACGAGACACCGACAAGATAAGGGTCGCGTTAGAACACACCGATTCACTGCTGTGGGTCGAATACGAGAGGGTGGTGGAGGAGTTGTTGCAGAAGGGGATTACCAAATCTCGAGCTCGAGCCGAGCTTTGGCTCGGTAGTTTTGTTATGCAACTAAACCGAGCTTATACGAGTCGAGCTCGAGCTTTATTTTCGCTACTCGAGCCGAGCTCGATCCAGAAATAACAGGCTCGAACGAGCTCGAGCTCGAGCTCGAGCTTTAAGAAAAACCCATCGAACCGAGCTCGAGTACTATAGGGCTCGGGCTCGGCTCGGCTCGTTTACATCCCTAGCATTTGCAGAGCGCATCACATGCAATTTAGTGTTTACGACCTGACCTTCTTTTTTCTTTGATCTTCGTGTAATAATAACGTAACCATTATCACGTCCTCTATTAACAGCCCAACAGACTAGCTCATCGAGAGATAAAAAAATTTGAGATGTTTCAAACGATACTTTTGTCGTTTGTTTTCATCACTCGAGAGTATATTATTTTGTTGCGTGTCGTAAGTTGACTCTCGCAAAACTCAACTTCATCATCGGGAACATACGATTGGTTTAAATCTGGCAGTCCTGTCTCGTAAGCAGATTGAACGTATTGCAACACCCTATACGCCACGTATATATCTATACGCCGCGTATAGAATACCCACCTATGTGTCTTCGTCCCCAACCATAGAACTATACGCTGCGTATAGCCCTATACGCGGGGCTGTACCAGCGTATAGTTCTATATACCAGTTTTTAAATCACGCATTATAGGGCATAAAACACTACTTTAACGTTTAAATCAATGAACGATTAACATAATAATGATGTATGAACAATAATACGTACCTGGATGTAGAAAAATCGAAGATCAATACGTGTAGTATAGTGCTATACGAGAGTGTTTTTTTTTTGAAGTGTGTGTAAAAATGAGAAAGTTTGAAAGATATAGCGGGACGATGATCTATACGCCGCGTATGGGTCCATACGCGGCGTATACATTATATTCTTTTTTAAATCGACACCGACCTATACGTGACGTATGGGCCTATACGCCCCGTATATGTAGACTGATGTGACGTCGGGTGTCAGTCATTAATGTCGCATTAATGGTCGATACCTATACGCCGGGCATGGGCCGCGTATGGACCCATACGCGGCGTATAGGGGGGTGTCGATTTAAATTTTTGGGTGTCTATTTATTAGCACCCTATAATTATGTAATGTAATGTAATAATGTAATGTAATTACCATAGAAGATAGTAAGTACCCTGGTGTTAATTAATTATTTATTATTATGTGGTCCAAAGTCGTACACATAAACGTGCTACTTAAAGCAAAAAAGAATATGAAAGTTGGCAAATTGCCAGCTTTTTGGAATTTAATTAGAAAGAAATACGAGAAAAAGAAGTTGAATAGTCCAAATTTGACTCTATCTTTGTCAATATTAGCTAAACACCTTGACTTTTGATATTTCAAAAGTCGAACTTATCATCAGTTTTCTCATGGGAGATTAATAATTAAAAATATTAAACTTAATTAATAAGCTATCGTTTTCTTGATTAAACATGTGAACCTGAAACAAATATTTTAATATGTTAACTAATAGCAGCCTATAAATAAATGATTTGCTCCCTTTGGTGGTGTTATCCTTCCTATTTATAGAATTACTCTAAGCCCACTAGGGTTTTTTAAAAAGCTAGTGGCTGTGGTGGCCACTAAACCGCCAGGTGAGGGCCAACGTGTACATAAATATGAAATACATACTAAAATGTAAATTAGGGTATTATTATTATTATTTAAACAGCAAAGACGAGATCACCAGTTATCACCCTGGCAAACGGTTCACCTTTCCGCCTGAAGATCAGAGCATGGTGATACGCCCACTCATACAGAAAGAAACTAACAACTAGAAAAAAACATTTGACTCACCCAGAGCACGTTGCTCTAGATGAAACTCAAACCTATAACTTTTATTTAAAAAACCATTAAGCTACCAATATATATATGCCAGAAGGCTTCGTGGTGTAAACTAGGGTGGATACAAGTATAACACACTTGGCATTTGGTACCAAGAAATATTATATTTTGCTTTATTTATTACTCACAGTTTTGTTTTTGGTTTTCGATAAGAAACTCAACTAGGAGGTCACGCACCTAGGATTGGTTCCGCCACGTTTAGCCGAGCAGTTCTTCTTTCATCTATAATCAATAGCTCCAAAACATGTTAGTGATATTTGACTTGTTGTATTTTTTTTTGTAGCGAGTTTTTGGATCACTAACTGACCATCTGATTATCTTCATTACTCGAGTATAAAACCTTAGACAGCTAGGCCTCCAGGCTGGCACAGAGGAGCTCACACATCTGTTCGTCCTAATAATCAATCTCAAACCTAAGATCTTCCTTAAGAGAAAACCCATCTTATATGAGAAATCCACTGACCAGACCTAGAACTTCTTTTTCGTTATAAGTGAGACTTTAACCTTAACCTCACTGTTTTAATAAAGCATTACTTACCTCACCTCAATCATTTGAGTTAAATAATTGGCACTTGTATTTCTTATGCCCAATATCTACACTGTGGACAATAATAAAACCAAACGACGTGTGACCCACCCAATACACGAAAGCAGTAGCTCGTAGCACGCGGGAACAATAGAAGATAACATTGGATCTTGACCGGTGATACTATATTGTGGATGGTATGAATCTTGCCACAGCATCTTGTACCAAAGTTTCTTACTGTAATATTAATATTTGAACCCAATCATGGTTAGTTAGGTAATCAAGAAAGACCACCAACCATGGTTAATTTGAAGTTGAATATTGCACTTGAATTTTACCATATAAATTATACTATGGAATTAGGGCTGTAAACGAGCCGAGCCGAGCCGAGCCAGAGTGGGCTCGGGCTCGAGCTCGATGGCCTAACGAGCCGGCTCGGCTCGGCTCGAAAATGTTACCGAGCCAAAAAATCGAGCTCGAGTTCGGCTCGTGAAAAGCTCGAGCCAGCTCGTGGCTCGTCGAGCCAGCTCGAATTTTTTTAAAAAATTATTTTTTCACATTTTTATATAAATAAAACAGAAAAAACTGATATTAAAGATAATTAAACAACATTATAGGTTCTTAATAATAAAAAACAAACAACCAAGTTCTAGTAAGAAATACAAAGGTAAACAACCAAGTTCATAATTAATTGTTTTTGACCAATACATAAAACACCAAAAACAATCTTGATCTTTTTATCAAACTTCTTTTCTTCATTCTTCATGTTGGTCTACAGCCACGAGTTTTAAGACCTGAAAACAGAAGCAATTGAATTTATCTGAGAGATGAATTAAGATGCATGCTCACAAAAAAAATATAGCACAAGCATATTTCTTAGTATATGGACCTGAAGGAAATCTGGGATCTCAGCAGATTCAATTTGCTGTCTTTAGTATATGGCAAATATAGTCAATCCATTTTAGAAACAGCAGCAATTTCCATTATGGGTTTCTCATGAAAGTTGCCAAACTTCCTTTCTAGAGAAGTTCCAAATTTGGGCTACAATCAGTACATCCTGGGGACATTCAATGATTTGTGATAGCAAAAAAAATGATACTTATTTAAATCAACATCATCTGACATTCACTTGTATAACTATTTCAGATTTTTGACAAATACTCTAACAACTTTCTTTTAGTAGGTTTCCAGATAAGCATTGCAATTTACTCAGCAGAATATCATAGCACATCAAAAGTTCAAATTTACAGCTAATTTTGTGTTATCAAGACCAGTTCTAATGTTTACCAAATAGTGTTGACACTTTACACACACTACGTAATAACACATCACCACAACAGTTGGTTTTCTACTTAGTAAATAAGATAAAAAATGAGCAGTGCAGGTTAGGTTAACCCAAAAATATACAAATTATACAAATTACCTTTCAAACTAGTTAAATGCCTCGTCATTGGGTTGTACTTGAATTTCTAAGTTTTCTTCCTCCTTTGCCGATTGCTACACATAAAAATATACAAAGTATATTAGCAATAAAAATATAAAATTACAAATCTAAAGATGAACACTAATAAGAATATAAACTTACTTCTAAGGTTTGAATGATTGCTTTTGATGAGGACTTAATCCAATCACCTCCACAAACAAGAAGCTCAACCATATCTTTGGTTAGAGAGCTACGATAGTCATCTAAAATGCGTCCTCCGGCACTAAATGCCGATTCTGAAGCAACCGTGGTGATAGGAATGCAAAAAATATTACGAGCCATTTTACTTAAAACCGGGAACTTGCTAGAACTTTGACTCCACCATTTTAACACATCAAATTTTTGGTTCTCCAAATCTAAATAATTAGGCTCCTCTAAGTACACTTCAAGTTCACTTTTTTGTGAAGTTTCAACCGGTATAGATTTGAGAAAAGCATAAAAGTCATCTTCTCTAGCACGAATGTTTTGGGCATCGGTTGATGTGGTTGTGGAGTTAGTCTTAGAAGCCCTAGCCATGTGAAATTCATTGGAGTACTTTTCATAAAGAGACTTTAACTTATTTATTACATCTTCAACTCGATCATTGACCTCGTTGGCCGGATACAACCTCTCAAAAGTCCAAGAAATTGACATCTTCTTGAAACGTGGATCTAAAATAGATGCAATTGACATAAGTATCCCAATTTCCCCCCAATACTTCTCAAACTTGTCAAACATAGGTCCACTCATCATATTCAAGAAACTATCATTTGCTATATAAGCATTAGTTATCTCCTTTTTCACTTTATAAATCTCAACAAGAAACAAGTTTGCTGTCGGATATAATGTACCCGAAAATAAATTTGTAGCATCCAAAAATACCTCAAGTACCTTGCAAACCTTTTCAGCCCGAGCCCACTCGTCATTTGTGAGAGACCATTCAAAGTTAGAATCTCTCAACGCGTAACCTTGAAACGCATGTTTGTAATGAATAGCTGATTCAAGCATTCGATGTGTAGAATTCCATCTAGTTTTTACATCGATGCATAAAGATCGACGGGTGTGGATACCAAGAGTGATAGCTATTTCCCCAAACTTCAAAAGGCGACCCGAAGACTTTCTCAAATACTTGACTCCTTCTCTAATTTTCATAAGACAACAATCAATTGTTCCTAAACCATCCTGTACTACCAAATTTAGTATGTGAGCACAACACCTTACATGAAAAAACATCCCCTCAAAATGCAATTTTCCCTTTCCTTCAAAAGTATTCCTCAAAATTGAAGCAGCCCTATCATTATTAGATGCGTTGTCTAGAGTAATGGTACCTATTTTGTCTTGAATACCCCATTTAATTAGACATTCCAAGATAGCATCAGAAATAACCTCACCACTATGTGGTGGTGCAAGCTCATTAAAACCAATTATGCTCTTTTGTAATTTCCAATTAGAGTCAACAAAATGAGCTGTTAAACACATATACCCAACGGTTTGATTTGAAGTCCAACAATCACTAGTAAGAGAGATCATATCAACATTTTTTAAAACCTTTTTTAGCTTCTCTCTTTCTATTTCAACCACTTTTATACAATCCTTTCTGATTGTCGCCCTACTTACTTTTTGATAAAGAGGATTGTTGTACTTCATTAACTCATTAAACCAATAATACTCAACAAACGAGAAAGGTAGCTCATGGGCTACGATCATCTTTGCAATAACTTCTCGACATTTCATATGATCATAAGCCCCATTTAAATTAATTTCAGATGCACTATCACTACCAGATGGCTGAAAATTAATGAAACCTTTTGTACCTTTTAACCTTTTCATGTAAGTACATGAAGCCAAATGTCGTAAGAGATGTGACGTGGTCCCTGAACGTTGTAGTACATAGGCTTTCTTACAGTGGATGCACTGATGTTTCTTGATTATCTTCCCTTCTTTCTTCACTTCTATGTCAATGAAATGAGCCCAAGCTCCAGATGTAGACTTTCTTTTTGTACCATCTTCTTCAATGTTTGGAATTTCTTCAACATTATCCTTAGTTGGCTCGACACTTTCTTCGTCACTTAACTCAAAATGATCATTACTAGGGGTATCAGCTCCACCAATTGATTCTTTGTTAGAAGACATATTAGATCCTACCACAATTAAACCACAATTAAACTTCCTATCAACAGAGTGTACACATACCAAAATTAACAGATCCAATAACAGATCCAAAATCAATAAGAACATGACTACAACCATCAGGTTCAGATCTACTCATGTACAAACCAGACAAAGAAACCAGACAAAGAACATGACTAAACTCTCATCTCTAACACAAATCAATGGAATCTAATGTTTTTCGCAGATTGAAAGCTCACCGAAATGGAGAACGTGTGTGGAGCTTCTGGACGGAGGCGCACGGTGGTTCAGGCTCTCAGGGATGAATGGAGGCGACTCGCAGGGATGAATGGCCGTGGTTCAGGCGCACGGTGGTTCTGGATGGAGAACGTGGCGGTGGTTCTCAGGGATGAATGGAGGCGACTCGCAGGGATGAATGGCCGTGGTTCAGGCGCACGGTGGTGATCTGGTCGAAGGCGGAGCGGTCGCCGGTCACCGGTCGGAGGCGACTCGCAGGGATGAATGGATGATCGGCGTCTCAGGCAGTCAGGCTCTCAGCTTTAGGTTTAATTTGAAATGGGGATTGGGGAATGGTTTTAGGTTTAGGTTTAATATATATTATATATATGTATAATATATAATATATAATATATATATATATACCGAGCCTCGAGCCGAGCCACGAGCCGAGCCACGAGCCGAGCCACGAGCCGAGCCACCCCTAGCTCGAGTTCGGCTCGTTTTAAAATCGAGCCGGCTCGGCTCGGCTCGTTTAGACACGAGCTTTTTCGAACCGAGTTTTTTTCGAGCTTTTTTCGAGCGAACTTCGAGCGAACTTCGAGCCTCGAACATTTTGAACAGCCCTATATGGAATCAATTTTACTAATAATGGTCACTTCTCGATTTATTCATCTCTAGAAATGAAGTATCATTGATCTTTGAGAGCTTTTAAAGATATATGCATATTACTGGAGTCAACTAATTTAGTCTTTGTGGACAATCAAACAACAATTGAATGAAAATGACATGACATGACAAAAGTTGTTTTGTAAATTAATTACCTGCGAAACAATATTATTATTGTGGCGTCATTATGAGACACATAAATAAAAACGTGTCACTAAGAGCATAAATTAAGGCATATCGGTATCTACCTTGTATTTACTTTGCATTCCTCGGCAATAGCCAACGAAAGTGATATCTCCTCCCCTTACCATGTTATGTTTCGGAGTATAATTAACGAGAAATTTTTTTTACTTTTTCTTTATTTTTTCTTTTCTCATTTTTGCTTTATTTTGTCTTTTCTCTTTATTTCCTTTCGATTTGAAAAGCTTGATTTTATCTTTTATTTTTCTTCCACTTTTTTATTTTCTCTCCATAAATGAACTCGGAAACACAACTTTTCTAATTTCTTTCCATTAAAAAAACTCCGAAACACAACTTCTTATATTTTTCCTTCTATTTTCTTTCTTTTTATCTCGTTAATTAAACTTAGAAACATAACGTTTTATGACTTTTGGCACTAAACAAAACACGACTGAAGCTAGGTTTGAGTTTAGTTAAACAAGTTAATTGGTCGGGTTTATGATCGAACATGTAAATACATTTAGCTGAACAAGTCTTATTTCTGTCGCATATGATACGTTCACGGTTTGAACTTTCTAATTTAATAGAAAAACATGTTTTATGTCATAACTAATCTGAATTGAGTATTTATATATGTCAAAAGTGATGCGGATACAATAAAAAAAACCAAAAAAAATTGTAGAAAAAGTTCTTAGAAATTACATACAATCAAAAACTAATTACTAGAGTTCATCAGATAATAATAAACTAAATAAATAAAGTAAAAGTATAATCAAATAAATAAATATTCATGCAAATTCAAAATTGTTTGCAATCCTACATCAAAAAGCTAGTTTAACAAATAAAAGAGAAATGAATATCACATTTTATAAAAAATAATTATTTTATATAAATTTGTATTTTTTTTGTTGTAGTTTGGTAATTTTTGAGTGTTAATATGCAAAATTAAAAATAAAAAAATTCGTACGAAATGAGCCGTGTTATCAACCTATGAAAATCCGTCAAACATACACTAAAATAACTTAGTAAACATTCGTAAACCATTTAGCTAAATGATGTTTTAGAGTTAAAACTTTATAACACAAACAAATACAAGCTAACTTGACTCCACAGGGAAACTTCAAAAATACAGGATAGATAAACACAACAAGAAACATCGTTTATATGTGAAGACCTAAGGCGTCAACATACGTTGACAGAATTTCATCCCCTATAGCATCGGCATGTCGACACAAAAGATCAACTAAAATTTTTTGACCAGAGTCCACCCGTAGATTTTATCTTCGTTTGGCCATATTAACAAAATGAATCTTCACAATGTATAAGAAATATATGTTAGAAAAAGTGGCAAAGAGATGTATAGGAGATATGATATTTATGGTAAATAAATAGGCTTCCTTTAAGGGATATATTGGAAGTCAAATGGTGTATCCATCAATCAAAAGGTTATAATTTTAAATTTTGCAAAGTATAAATATTATAATTTAAAAGTAAAGTAGGTATAAAATATAAAGTGTATTTTATACGTTTCTTCAAAAGTTACGAGAAATAAACGTATAGTAGTATATGAGCGTAACTTCATATCATACACAATTATTAGTCATGCATATATAATACTAATTTACGTTGACTATGATAAATAAATTAATACACGTGTAGGATGTATTTATTTTTTTAATATGTGACCGATGCTCAAGTAAAAGATAATTGCCTGCCTCGTTTCATGACTATACGTGTGAAATTGTTCCGTTGTAATTATATTCATTTAAACTCTAGAAAACTAATTTCATTATTTTCTCTCATTGTTGTTAGGACCGGATCGGACTGGCCGGTTCAACCGGTCCGACCGGGAACCGGCCGGTTTGACCGGGAATCGGCCACCTAGCCAGTCCGGTCCGCTGTGATTCGATTTGAAGTGGTCGAACCGGCCTGTTCGTCTCGAACCGGTGGTCGGACCGGAAAACCGGACCGGAATTAATTTTTTTTATTTTTATGGTTAAAAACGGAGTGTTGAATCATAAATTATTATGTTAGATATACAAATATAGTTAAGTTTTATATATAACTATAAAATACATATATAGATCAAATATAATTTACTTAAATTTGACTATATATATAACTATATATATAATATAATATATATAATTATGACCTCATCTGATTCTTAAATCCGGTCCGACCGATCCGACACCAAACCAGTAAGGCGTCCGATTCGACGTCCGATCCGGTTCTGAAAACATTGTTTTCTCTTAAATAAATATCGCATGTGTTTTCTCCAGGAAATCGCTTTGCACATCTAATCACAAATAATAATTACAACATTATAAACCAGACCTAATAAGCACGATTCCATAACAGGGAAGCTTGTACCTTTGTTCTAGTGTAGGCCAGGAATATTAACTTTTTTTCCATAAAAAAAGAAACCATAGATCAAACATATTTCGAATCAGGATATCATTAGATCTGATTTTAATTGACAATTTTAATTTTTTGGTTAATCGAGTGTGATTTCTTGAATCTTTTAAGATAACTTGTATTTAGAGATTCATTGTATGTATACATGATGTGATTATCTAATCTAATCTAATAATAATAATATAGTATATTGTGTAATATCTTTCTGGATACAAAATATGATCTTAGGGTTTGACGTAAAGATTAGGAACTATTCAAATATCTTATGTACCCTAGATTGAGGGCATCATATATCATATCTGATTTTCTTGAATATGCAAGTCCTTTTTTCTCATCTGGAAATAATAACTTTATCTGTGATCTGTACTCTATTTCTTTACCCCAAATGTATTCTTTTAACTTTACTAAAAGAAGAAAAACATATAATATATGCATAGGGAAACAAAATTACAATTAAGATGCCTTAACGATGAAACCATACTGAATACGAATACAAAACTAATTAATGACCTTCACCGAAGGTTGTATTCGTTAAAAAGCCGTTAGTAAATTGAAGGTGGTTACAGGTAGGAATACATCGGTTATCTGAGCGATGTTTTAGTGATCACATAGCTCAACGGAAACTTTGTGTGATGTGAGACCAATATCATCAGAATATATAACACAAAATACACATGAATCTAAGAGGTGAAAATTTCTATTTCTTGATATATCAATATATAATAAAAAACTAGATATTAATAATTTAAACTATATATATAAATTTTTAATCAATAATAATTTATACTTTACACTTGTGCTGTTAAAGAACAATTTCACTCCTACAATGATGATTATTGTAACATATTAATTTACAATAGAACGTTGGATTTAAGAATTGCTTTAAACTATTTCTTGCAAGGCTGAACATTTTAAGCAAAAAAAGTAGGGTTATTGATTCCAACTTTCCAAAATATGCTTCAAAGAAAAACAGTTGCCAGATATTAATGGTAGTATATTACAACCACACAATTCTTTATTCCATATGTGGTAAAGCTATAGTATCTTAGCAGGAAAGGTGAAAATTTTGCTCCATCTATTATGTGTTGAATGATGGATGGCCCATGGCATACCAATACTTGTACTGTGTTGAACAAATAGTGTGTGTGTGTGTGTGGTAGTGTGTGGGACTTGACATAAAACATAAGCAGATATTTAAACAGTTGTTATGCTGAAACAAGAAAGTACAATGATATATCTTCAACCAAAACTGGAAAGGTTCTTGAAGAAAAATATTCATCATATCACATTTATATGATAACATATTCCATTTGATAACAAACAAATCAGATTTTATGAGTTTGAAATTGATGAAACTAGATCTTTTTTTGGCAAATTGAAGTATAATAATTCAAACTATGATAATTCAACATTCATAGTGAATTTAACTAATAACATTCTTAACTTCTATTTTTATTGTCAAACAATCTTACTTGCACAAAAACTACGTTTACACTTGATTTTTAAGAAAAGTATATTTCTTCATTTCACTCATAATCATCTTTATAAGTGTAAATCATCATCAAGAGTGAAATAGAGTGAAAATAAATCGTAAATCTATTATGATTATGTGAGTGAGATTATTATTAGTGAAACTAAATATACAATCTATAGATTGGAACTCCAGAAAGTTGAAGATTGAAGATGGAATACAACTTGAATCATAGCTAGAAGGAAGATCTATTGAAAACAACCAACAAATGAAGTAGTGACTGAAAATAGATGAAGAAACCCATAAAGATCTAACTACTTTCTTGATTGATTAATATCATATTTTGTATATCCAAAGATAAATCAAAGAGAACTTGCATTTGACAGTTATGATAAATACAACTTGATCTTAGCTAAACATATTCAAATATCAAAGGTTAATCAACACCTAATTCAATTCATGATATCGTGAATTTAGGAAAATACAAAAAGTTTCCATATTTCTTGAGTTTTTTCTACTGTTCAACTTGATCCCTACATTGAGCTTTCTTTAGCTCAATTAATTATCTTTAGATTTCTAAAAACAAATATACAAACTTTTGCAACTTGCATCCTCTCTATTCCATTCCCACCACTTTCCAGCCTCATTCCCCATCATCATCATCATCATCATCATCTTCATCATCATCATCATCATCATCATCTTCATCATCATCATCATCATCTTCATCATCATCTCTAGAAGAACAAAAGCAATATTATCAAACAAACCCTCCAAGAATGAGAGATTGTCATAAAGGGTCAACAACTTTTTGTTTCTTGGAACTCCCCATTCCCATCAACACCATTTCTATGTTATTCCTCTTTCCATTGCAAGTGCTCTCGACACCATGAGTATTATTATCACTAAATATGTTGACCCCAAATAACCTAAACGCCTGCTGCTGCTGTACTGGTTGGACTGGTTGGACCGGTATCAAATTTGTATTAACAACAGATCCATTTTTCACCTTCCAGTCGATGTAAAGCTGCTTATCCGGACCCGTAGATCTCTGAAAACTCACAATGTCACCGGCTTTTAGATTCTTTTCCTTCACGAACCGGCTCCAACCTTTGGTTAACACATAGCTTTGGCTACTATTCCAATACGAGTAGCGAAATCGCCATACTTTCATCCCGAGATCTTCGAAATGTAGAAGAACCCCTTTCGATGTGTTCCCAATTTGCAACGGAAAGTGCTTCTCAGCATGCTGCTTGGGGATCACCAATCGGTTAAGTTTTCCGACGTCGCTTGGGGTCACCGTCTTCTCGAACAGCTGTTCCCGATCGTTGACCGACATGTGACCCGACCCGACCCCCACCGGGGTTTTGTTTAAGCTGCAGTTTCTTTTACTTTGCTCTAGCTCGTCATTGTATGTATGTTTCCTCAACATATCAACAATCTCCGCTTTCGAGTGAGAATTCAAGAAACTCGCTTCCAACTCGCTTCTTCGGTGTCGGCCGGAAGCTGTTTGAAGTTGGTAACCGCGTCCCGGCCGCGAAAGCGTTGAACTGCAGTATCATACGCTTTCGCGGCCTCATGCTCTTCATTAAATGTCCCCAGCCAGACGCGCTGGTGTTTCTCATATATCTGAGCACCCCAGCGCCCATTTGGCTGGGGAACTACACCTTTGTACCTTGATGAAGGTAACTTTCTTGACTCGGCCTCCAAACCGACCTCCAAGTCAATGACCGCGCTACCGCCGCTTCCGATCGGCGGCAGCGTGGTCACTGGAGCACCAACCACTGAAGTTGTTTCAGTGGTGGTGCTCTGATCATCTGTGAAGCTTCCACCATCCATAACAACTAGTTAGAGAGAGAAAATAATTAACAAGATGAAACTAAAACAATGAGAAGAAAATATGATGCATATGAATTGGGTATTAGAGAAAGGTGGAGTATATATAGGAACATTGACAAGGCTTATAGTGTATGGTGCATATATAATATTATTCATACAACAAATTTCAAATAATAATAATAATAATCAATACGAAAGATAATAAATCTTGTTTGTTTTTACTAATGTGCGTGTTGATATACGTAAAATATACGGAAGAGATGTAGGTGAGGTGGGTCAACTCAGAGATGGTGAAGAAGCAGGAAGATTCATGGCGACTTGTAGTGATAATAATATTATATACAAGTTGCATAATAATTATTGATGGATAACACAACATGTGTATGCGCATCCATGCATGCACATATAGATACATGATATGTATGTATAGATGTACTGTGTATGAGCAAGTGGATGAGTGAATTCACATGAGAGGGGACCTAGGTTTAAGTGCATCCCCCCATAGCTTTGCTGATTGTGCTAAATTAGCTAATAAGAGCATGGTCTCTCTCTCTCTCTCTCTCTCTCTCACTCTCTCTCTCACTCTCTCTCCCTCTCTCTCTCTCTCTATATATGTATATATAATAACATATATAAATATGTGAATGTTATTATGTTGATGTTTATCTCAACTCCCATTGGTTAGTACGAAAGAATAGCATAAAATAGAGAAGATTTTGATGAAGTATCTGGTTAGATAAGATGACGAGATCGATGACCTCTTTCTCGTGGCACTTGTATTATTATATACATATTTGCATATACTACAAATACATTTATCTTACCTACACACATGTATAAAGGAATAAATATTCGCTTTTTTTTTGTTATCATGACATGGTTCCGATTGGAGGGATTAGTAAACATTTTTGGGTATGATAAGCATATGGGTATAGTTAATATTATTGTCACAGGAGATGTCTAAAATATTACTTTATGCTTATAAAAAAGTTCAAATACAAAGTGTATTTTTGCTACAAAGTGTGAGAAGACACAATGAGTCAAAAAAAGACACAATGAGTTAAAAAATACACAGAAAAATTTATATCTCACAATCAAAATTGAATTTCAAAAAGTAATTCGGAACTTTTGTTCCCCTAGTCGTCCTCAATAAGAAAAAAAAATAAACGAAAAAATAAAAAAATAAAAAATTAACGTTTTTTTATTGTGTCATTTATAAAAGACACAATAACTTCATTGTGTCATTATGAAAGACACAATGACGTCATTGTGTCAATATAAAGACACAATGACGTCATTGTGTCAATATAAAAGACACAATGAATTTTTTTTATTTTATTTATTTATTTCTGAAAGAGGACAACGAGATGAACAAAGGCTACGAAGTGTTTTTTTAAAATTCGACTTACATTGTGAGATATAAATTTTTCTGTGACTTTTTTAGCCTCATTGTGTCTTCTCACACTTTGTAGCAAAAGTACACTTTGTAGAATAACCTCACCCTTATGCTTATATCAGTGTTTTTGTAAGCGGACGGAAAACAGACACATTAACGTTTCAGCAGTTTATTAGGCTGTGTGACGCGTAGGCCGATTTTGACGAGTGAAGGTAAAACCAGTGAAATTGAGATACATATCTCTATGTTTTCGTCATGTGTTTGTCCATTAGAACATGCTTAGGGCTATAGCACGGGCTCAATCATTTTGAGATAAATATCTCCGTATTTTTTTATACAAACTACTTAATATTTTTATTTGAATTTAACATCTCTTAAAGAACCTAACATATAAACTTATATATACGTACACATTATAAGTATCAATATCATCCAATATACTAAATTACTTACTAACTTATCACTACAAGATTTTGACCCTATCGCGACGACAAATGTCGTCGTCATAGGTGCCATTTGTCGTCGCCATAGCCTATGGCGACGACATGTCATCGCGATAGAGGTAGTAGCCGTAGTTCCGTCGCAATAGGCCAAAAAAAAGTCGTCGGCGTAGGCCTAGTCGCCATTGTCTCCTATCGCGACGACACGTCGTCGCTATAGGTGTTTTGATTTAATAAATAAAAAAATATTAAATTAATAAAATTATTTTCTAATTTTATCTATGGCGACGTCGTCGCCATAGGTGTTTTGATTTAATAAATAATAAAATATTAAATTAATAAAATTATTTTCTAATTTTAGCTATGGCGACGACATGTCGTCGCTATAGGGTTTCTGGTTAAATAATTTATTATTTAAATTTTGATTTTTTCCAGGTTTTTTACCTAAATAATTACCCAAATCAGATACGCAGAAATGAAACCTAAACATTACCATTACTTAAACGTAGATCAAACAATTCTAATTAAGTACATACCAAACAAGACAAAAGTACCAAACTAAACATGTCTTAAGTTTTTAGAAACCTAACAAATTAACTTCCTAATTGTCGTCACTTTCATCATCTTCGTTGTTATTGGGATTATATTTTCTTCTTTCAAATTCATTCATCTTTTCTTGTATTTCTCGCATTTGTTGCTTTATTGCTTCCATTTCTTCATTCGGATGTGATGATGACCCACTTGATTGTTCATAACGAGAGATATTTTTTACTTTTCGTTCAACACCTCTCGTATGACCACGTCTTTCTCCTAATGCAAGCTCTAAACATTGCATCTCATTAACGGGCGACTCTCCTGCCTCCATCTGCGTTTAGGCGTATTGATTTTCAATTTTTGCCTGCAATTTTAAAGAATCAAAATGAAAAGGTATTAAGATTTTTATGAAATTTCGACAGCATAACTGTAACAAATGAAAAAAACCCATCCAAAATCATGACTAAATATAACATAAAATTCCCAACTTTCAAGATATAAACACAACTTATCAAAACCAAACAGTTCTCAAATATGTATAGCATATAGACTATATTGGGTCAAGATCACCAAACATAATATATTAAATACATATGAACATATGATAATAACATTCTTAACATATTAAACTTATCCAATCTTCTTCTGCCCTTTGGTTGACCCATCCTGACCATTCTCTGTAATGCGACCTCCTCCACGTTTCGATGTAACTTGGGGTCCCGGTTTGTTGCTCCTATTAAAAACAATATTCATAACAACATAAAAGAATTAATAATATATAATTAAATAATATATATTTTTTACCTGAAGATATCGTCTTTGAGCATATGATCGACTACCATGCAGACTTGGGTAGAGTTATTTTGCCCTATTCTCTACGCCTTTTTCAGAAAGGCGTTTATGTTCTTCACTTGAGAAAAACTCAACCACCCGCTCCCATGACTCCCGACTTTGAGCTTCAGGTGGATTATTTAAAACATGCTCAATATTATCATAGCCTCCATGATTTAAGAAATGTTAGATTCCATGCCAATGGTCTGAACCACGATAAGCTTTTAAATTAAAATATTCCTGCAAAACAGAATAGTTAGAAATATATAAAAGTTATGATTACTAAATTACAAATAAAAGACTACATAATACTCGCCTCCAGAAAATTAAACAATGATATCTTAAACGTATCAGGGACTTTTTCCCAAGAGGGATAATGAAAAGGAGAAGTGGCAACATGATTGGATAATCCTCTAACAAATAATTGACTATTTTCTCCCACAGCTTTAAATTGTTTTCCGGTATGATCAAATTCTACGGGCAGTGGTTGGTTGTTGTTTGCAGCCCATTTCTCATATAAATTTAAATTCCTTCCTTTTGATCGTATTTTCTTAGCTGACGCTATATTAATATAAAAAAATCAAAAGGTTAGTAACATTTAAAATATATTTAAAATTTAAACATTAAGTTACATGATTGGCAACTGAAAGGAAGAGTATATCCATGCCCGTGGGATCCCTACCCCCGCCGTCACCACCATGTGATCCTGCTATGGTTGAAGACATAACCTATAATAAAATCATGTGTCACTTTAATAAGAAATAAAATAAAATATAACATTTTCATAAGAAATAAAATAAAGTGTTCTTAATACATACAATCAATCTGAGTTATCACTATAAAGATTTTCATCTTCGTTTATAAGATTATCATCGCTCTCGTCCATACTATCATTAATATCTAATACATCTTCATCATCATTAATATAATCTTCCTCATCTGAGAGATATGCATCTTCATCTTCTTCTTCATCATTAATAAAATCTTTATCATGAACAAGTGGAGCAACAGGCAACCAACTTAAGTCTACGACTAAATCACAATTATCATGTGCATTTCTCTCATCGTTAATAACTCGTGCACTTGATTCACCAATTTCAAAATTGTTATCTACTACTAAGTTATAATCAGATGACTCATTGTCATGCAATACATCTATCTCATTAGCAACACTAATACTAGGATGATCCCAAAGCTTTCGATGATGAACATCCTCCACAACCCTCCAATTGTTGGTGGCTTTAGAAGGATCTTCAAGATAAAACACTTGTTGAGCTTGTGTTGCTAAAATGAAAGGCTGATCACAAAACCATTCACGGCTGACATCGATAACAACAACGTTATTCTTTCTAATTACAGATCCCTTTCGTGATGTGTCGAACCATTTACAACGAAATAGTACAACACTGTAACCATTTATATAGTTCAACTCGTAGATGTCTTCTAGCTGACCATAAAATCGTATACCATCTTCTCCTATTGTAACAACACCGCTGTTTTGTGTAGTGCATCTAATATCACGGCTATTTACCACAAATCTAACACCATTGACAATACAAGCTGTGTAAGAATATGTGCACACGGGGCCATGTGCCAATGCCTTCAGTTCTTTGTCAGGAGACGTATTGAACTTATTATTAAGCCATGAAGAAAATTCATTTTTTACATTGCTTCCAGGGAATTCAAGTTCAAATTAACTGTGTGAGAAATATAATATTTATATTAGTTTATCATTTTAGCCAAAAGTGAAACTAATAAGAATAATTTAAACCAAAAAAACTTACGACATGTAGACTTTAACTTCTTCACAATTGTTCAGCACAAACCATTGAAATGACTTTTTAGAATTTTCACTAAGGGAAATGATTTTCTTCTTTGAAATTAGTCGACATTGTGACGAAAAAACAGAGAACTTTCTCTTTGGAATGCCAGGATCTTCATTCTTAACAACCTACAACATAATACAATTGAACTAACAATCTACAACTACATTAAACTAACAACATACAACTACATTCAATCAAGCCTAAAACTACATTGTAAATAACATAATACAATTAAACTAACAACCTACAACATAATACAATTAAACTAACAATCTATAACTACATTAAACTAACAACATACAACTACAATCAATCAAGCTTAAAATTACATTGTAAATAACAAAAACCTTCAAGATTATATCTACTAACCTTCAACTTGGTGTTTTTACACAAATCAAAACAATAATGGCGGTAGTAACCCTAACACGTCTTGTGTGACCGCGATTGGTGGCTGGTCGCGGTGGTGGTGCCCGATTTAGGGGTTGAAGACTGCGATTGGGTGAAGATGGAGGTATGAGGGTTGAAGATCGCGATTGGGTGAAGATGGTGGTGGTGGTGGTGCGATTTGGTGAAATTTGGGTTCAATATGGGGTGGTGGTGGCCGATTGAATCTCCAAATCGCGAAGATTTGGTGAGTTTTGTGACTAAAAGTAAAGCTGCGCGCGGGTGCAGAAGATATATCTGCTTCGAACCCTATGGCGACGACATGTCGTCGCTATAGGTTATAACACCCTGTTGCAACGACATGTCGTCGCGATAGGTCAAGCAATTAATTATTATTATTATTATTATTATTATTATTATTATTATTATTGTTCTTATTATTATTATTATTATTATTATTATTGTTCTTATTATTATTATTATTGTTCTTCTTCTTCTTCTTCTTCTCTTCTTCTTCTTCTTCTTCTTTGTTGTTGTTCTTGTTGTTGTTGTTGTTGTTGTTGTTGTTGTTGTTGTTGTTGTTGTTGCTGCTGTTGTTGTTGTTGTTGCTGTTGTTGTTATTGTTGATGTTGTTGTTGCTGTTGTTGTTGTGTTGCTGTTGCTGTTGATGTTGATGTTGGTGTTGTTGTTGATGATGTTGTTGTTATTGTTGTTGTTGTTGTTGCTGTTGTTGTTGATGTTACTGTTGTTGTTGTTGTTGCTGCTGTTGTTGTTGTTGTTGTTGCTGTGGTTGTTGATGATGATGATGATGATGATGATGTTATTGTTGTTGTTGCTGCTGCTGTTGGTGTTGATGTTAGTGTTGTTGTTGTTGTTGTTGATGTTGTGTTGTTGTTGTTGTTATTGTTGGTGGTGTTGATGTTAGTGTTGTTGTTGTTGTTGTTGTTGTTGCTGTTGATGTTGTTCATGTTGTTGTTGTTGTTGTTATTTTTATAAGTATTATTAATAAATATAAAAAAAGTCCATAATGTATTATTGTTAATATTATTATTTTTATAAAATATATATTATTATGACTTATAATTATAACAAATATAATTATTATTTTATAAGTATTATTTTTATAAGTATAATAAATATAAAAAAAGTCAACAATGTATTATTGTTAATATTATTATTTTTATAAATATATATTATTACGACTTATAATTATAATAAATATAATTATTATTTCTAAGTATTACTTTTATAAGTATAATAAATATAAAAAAAGTCCACAATGTATTATTGTTAATATTATTATTTTTATAAAAAGTATATTATTACGACTTATGATTATAATAAATATAATCATTATTTTATAAGTATTATTTTTATAAATATAATTATAATAAATATAAAAAAGTCCACAATGTGTTATTGTTAATATTTTATTTTTTTTTTAAAAAGTCCACACCCTATGGCGACGACATGTCGTCGCCATAGATGTTTCACAAAAAGGCGCGGTTTTTCCCCTCCACTTTTTTAGAGGGAAAAAATGGAAAAATAAAAATTTATCTATCACGACGACATGTCGTCGCGATAGAGATCTCAGAAAAGACGGACATTTTTACCGCCTATTTATTTTAGAGAAAGTAAAATTAAAAAAATACCTATGACGACGACATGTCGTCGCGATAGACTTTTGGTAGCCAAAACCCTAATCAACCCTATAGCGACGACATGTCGTCGCCATAGGGTGACCTATAGCGAGGACAAGTTGTCGTCGCCATAGGTCTAGTCGCGATTAATATTGTTGTAGTGTATGTAATTTCAGTTTGTATATAAAGAAGATATATATTAAGATAAAGTGAACAATTAACCTTGATTAATGCACATAAGATTATTTAATTTACTATATTAAATATTATTTTATTAATAATATTTTAAGTTAACATTTAATATACATTTACAGATTTACTATTTATATTTTTTATATGTTTATATTTATATATTTTAATATTATTTAAATTAAATATTATCTTATACAAATACATATAATTACCAAATAATAATAATAATAATAATAATAAATAATAATAATAATAATAATAATAATAATAATATCAAAATATAATCACTGTTTAATTAAGTTAGGTTAAGTTAAATTGCACTCTACAAAAAAGTCTCAGCAACATCCATGTTGTGAGGCAACCCACTGGTGCAATTCAAATTAGGATCACACAAATAAATTTTTTGAGTGTCTAAGTTGGATTTTAAAAATGGGGCTCTTTAGCAAAAAATTATATTCTTTTCTTAAATCTTAACGCATGAAAATAGAATGAAATACATATATTGTCAATGATTTATAAAACAAACGCAATCACACAATTATAGTTAAAGTGATTTTAAATAAAATAATTATAATGATTATTTGCTATCCATGTCAATATTGAAAATTACTTAATTAAAAAACTTTGAGTAACCTTTTGAGATACAGTTTGTGATAATAGAAATCACAAAGATAATAGCGAAAAGATATCACCCTAGCATTTTCTCATACATTATCAATATAAAAAAAAACATAACAATATTCAAAAATCCAAGAATAATATAAGAACTACTATATAATCAAAAATATACAATGAAGTCCCTAAAACATGAGAACCCTAACTATATATGACTTATTATTTTATTTAGTCAAGCCACCCTTAGGCTAGCTATAGTATGGAAAAAGAATGTTGATCTGAATGAAAAACATGATTTGATTAAGTATAGTTAACCATAACGAGAACATAAAAGATCAATTTAAGACTATTCAACATCTCACTGTAATTTGCATTCTAAATAAAAGTTCATCTTAATTCCAAATAATTACATGCATAGATATCTTCTGAGAATTTAAGCTACATTTTGACCACGTGTCAAAGTGAATTAGGTCATGTGTTATTCCCATCTTTTATCTTACACAATTTTACGCCAGCTCAGAATCACATCATCACCCTCATTCATCTTATTTTAACCTAGGTTATACGGATATTTCATTTTTCATCCCTTTTCTTAAAATATTCTTATACATATCTGCGTATGTAAGTTTCATATTTTATCTTTCTCCCCCTGCTATGGTGCCACCTATAACGGTGTGGCGTTCCTGCTCTACGACGTACTTGGTGCCAACAAGTACCCCAAAGTCAATTTCCTAATAATAGAAGTACCATCAAAATCTATCACGTTTACGCTTATATTAAGTTTTATTTTTGTGTTTTTTACTACTGTTTCTTATTTCTCATAAACAGCTTCTCTTTGTGGTGTAGGGATGTGAGGAGAGACTCTATTCGACTTAAATTGCATAGAGAATGAAAGAAAAGGGAAAGGTAAAAGTAGAAGATGCTCTTTAGTTTGTAAGCAATATTTACCTCCCAAATATGCCATGACAAGAAAGTGGGGCTCGCATACATATTTTTGGTGTATGTATGCTATACAGGGTTACATACATGTCAGAAAGTGTGACAAACTTGCAATATACAGCTCCCACTAGGATGGGGAGGTCATGGGCCATTTAATGGGGGGAATGGATACACTTAAGAAGATAAAAAAAGGGTTTTTTTATTTAGACACCCCAGATTTTAAATCAACACTCCTGCACCCTATACGTCGCGTATGGGGCCATACGCGGCGTATAGGGTTGGTTGTTGATTTGACATTTTATACCCTATACGCGGCGTATGGGTCCATACGCGGCGTATAGGGTGGGTTTTTGATTTGACGTTTTATACCCTATACGCGGCGTATGAAACCATACGCGGCGTATAGGCTACCATTGTCTTGGGCTCTTGGCTGAGATTAAACAACCTATACGCCGCGTATGGACCCATACGCGACGTATAGGTTATGGTGTTTATTTTTTGTGTTATTTTAACGTATATTTTTCTAAAGATTTTTGCGTATAAATTTTGCGTATAAGTTATATTTTTTAACTCATTAACCGACCATGTATGTACGTATATTTTTTGTGTTATTTTAACGTATATGTACGTACGTATGTACGTACGTACTGACGGGTGGTTCAAGGAACAACCCTTTTATGATGTTAAAACGCGTAACATTCTCTCATTTAATCGTGTAATTATCTTGAATTAGATAACTACAGTTGCTTATGTTTCAGGTATCTTGGGAGCTAAAAATGGAGAAACCGTTGTTAGCGTGGAATGGAGTGGACGTGCGTGGAAAGAAGAAAAGAAGAAACAGAAAGTTCAGGGCTCTACCGTACCTTACGGTAGCCACCGTAAGGTACGGTAGACTCCAAACATACATAATTTCCACCGTATAACAGAAGGTTTCCACCGTACAATCCTTGTGGCTACCGTAACTTACGGTGGCTACCGTAAGTTACGGTAGAGGCGATTTCCTGGCAAGTGGATTCACTTATTAAAATCACAAGTGGATGCCTTTTTGCTCAAAATATGGAAAGGTGACGAGTTTTTGGGAGAATGTTGGGAACTTTTGGCTGGCAATTCTTTGTTTAAAAGGATTGAAAGACAAGGGAATGGGGCAGATCTCCTTTGAGGAATCTCTTTTGAACAAGAATCATTCGGGTGATGAGAATTGAAGTTTTCTTTGGCTAAGCTTTTGTTGATCTTCTTAGATGTGTGGAAGAACAAGATCTTGTGGTACTTTAATCCTTGCTACTTTATTTTGATTGTTATGAATTGTATCTTGAATCTTGTTTTCATGCATAAAACTATGAGTGGCTAATCTTCTTGTGTGTTTCCTTTTGGTTTGAAGGATTTGTAACTTTGATCATGTTGGTGTTTTCTATTTATGGGATGATGAAATTGATCTTGTGATTGTTTTGTCATGATGATTGTGTATTATGTGTAATGGGTCATTCATAAATTGCTTAACTTTAACCATACGTTCGTGATGCCATAGGCAAATCTTGATTTAGTGGAAAGGTTGGGTAATTTGATAGTGATACTGATTATCGAGAGATAACCTTGCTAATACAAGTACTTAGTCCTCTTTGATCACACATAAGCACACACTCATGAACCATGTCTATGTGGTTCTTCCCAATTAACACCAATATCATCATTTGTTGAAATCCGGATACCAAAGGGAAACATATTTCTCATTACTGATTTATACAAATCAATTTACTTTTATTTCTTGCTTTAAAGCCAATTCAACAAATCAGCAGATTATTAAACCTTAATTATTTATCATCTTAGTTAAATTTAGGTAATTGCAATTTGAATTAAGTTAACACATATTCTACAAACTCCCTGTGTTCGATACCCACTTACCGCTAGCTAATTAGTAGTATTTGATTTTAAATTTGATTGAGACTTTGACCTCACGTCAAATTTTGGCGCCGTTGCCGGGGAGTTGTGCGCAACGTGTGTTTGCTTATTAGTTTTGTTTTGTTATTTCGGTGTTACGCTGGTTGTGTGTAGTGTGCAGGTTTTGTTTCAGGTGTATGCATACCAGGAATTCAAGCTCATCATCACCATTAGTGTTTGATCCAAAAATTGAACGAGCTGCTCGCAGGAACAGAGTCTTACACAGACAAAACAAAATCAGTGGTTCACCAATAGCACCTACATCAACCGTTACATCGTAAAACACAATGGATCCGCTTTCACCACCTCCTACTACGGGTCAAACGACACCATCCGGGCCTTTACCCAATCCTACATTACCACCGGAAACTAAACCAACCCATACCCCATTACCTACAAGTACTCAAACCGAACATTCCTTTAGCTTTGACCCATCAGCACCTATTCCGCCCTTTTCATATTTCTTCCCAACAGCCGGTCAATCATCATCGTCTAGACCAGTACCAACACCACAACCATATCAATCCAACCCATCCATATTTCATACTCCCTCTACCTCTCAAATACAACCGGATACACAAGACCAACAACCTCAAGTTGTACAAACATCGGGAGTAGGACGAGCTGGTGTTGATGGTGGTTACGGTGATTAATTTAGGAGATATGATGAAGAAGGGTACACGTACGAAGGAGATGTTGATCAAGGAAATTATGTTTATAGTCAAGGACAAGCTATGCAAGGATATGGGAGACTACAACCACAAGTTGTGCAGCAACAAGTTATACCACAACAAATGCAACCCCAAGTGAGGCCACAATTTCAAGGGCAAATTCCTCCACAACATTGGAGAGCAATCTTTCAACCACCGTTTCAGCAATTCATGCATCCAGGACCACAAGTTCAAACACCAATGGGTCCTCAGCGACCAAGAGTTAGGTTGGGTGTTCCACGAAGGCATAATTGGGACGCTGCTAGCGGTATTGAGGCACACTTTCGTCCAATCATCATAAATAATCCTTCACCAGTGGTCATTCCTCAAAACAATCAAGGGAGAACGTTTGAAGTTTGAACAAATTCACTTCAAAGTTTGCCAAAGTACAAAGGGTTAGCAACGGAAGAACCCTATTTTCATTTGGAAGCATATGACTCAATTTGTAACATAATTGGTGGTCAAGGATTTTCTGCAGATGATGTCAAGTTAGTGTTATTTCAGTTTTCATTGGAGGATAAGGCAAAGAGGTGGTTCTACACTTTGCCATCCGCTTCAATTTACACATGGGCTGAGATGCAACAAAGGTTTTTGGAAGAGTTTTTCACAGCTCAAAAGACTAATGATGCTAGGAGAAGCTTGAGAAGCTTCCAACAGCAACAAGGTGAAATGTTCCATGAGGCGTTTGAGCGGTTTAACATGATAATCAAGAATTGTCCTCATCATGAAATTGAGTTATGGGAGCTGTTGAATGCTTTTCATGAGGGGCTCCATTCTGAAGATGCCCGGGATTTAATGTCTATCACAAATGGTACATTTGATATGAATTATGAGCAAGACGATTGGGCATTTTTTGAACAAATGGCGGTTACATCGAAGAGGAAGGCTCAATCATCAAGACGAGCACGACCGGTTATTACACGAGCTCCATTTCATGCGGTGGATGAAGGTAATGTACAAGCTACAAATCAAGTTTATAATGTTTGTACAAATTGCAATGAGTTAGGGCATACTGTGGATTCTTGCACGGTAACTTTTGAACAAGTGGAGGAAGTGAATGCTATTCAAGGTCAAGGGTTTGGTGGAAGAAATTACAACATGAATTCAAATACCTATCATCCGGGTTTGAGAAATCATCCCAACTTCAGTTATGGGAATCCGGCCAATCAATCCAATCCGAATTTTCAAGGAAACACCCAAGGTAACTATGTGCCTCGCCAACAATTCAATAGTCAAGGCAATTACTGGGGTGGGAACAATCAAGGTTTTCAAAGGCAATCCCAACAATCGGGTAATGAGCAAGGTGGTGCAGCGGGTCATGTTACTTCAAGCGGGAATGAAGTTATGGATATTCTTATGATGATGCAACAGGAGATGCAAAAGAGAAATAAGTTGGATGATGCTCGGGCCCAAAAGATGAAATTCGTGACAAGACCATTCAATCTTTGAGCATCCAAATGGGCCAACTCGTAACAGAAGTAGCAAACTTGAAGAAGAACAAAGGAGAGCTGCCAAGTGATACTGTGGTGAATCCTAATCACCAATCTAGTTCCAAGAGCCCAAAACAAGTACATATTAATGCTTTGGAATTCACATCTCAGGTAAGTGTTCCTTTGTTAGATAAATTACCCCTAAAACTCCCAGATCTAGGAGTGCCATTGATTCCAATTCATATAGGAGACCTTAAAATTGACCGGGCACTTTTAGATCTAGGAGCATGTGTTAGCATCCTCCCCGGGCATTTATATGACAAATTTGATTTTGGTCCATTGAAATATGTTGATACCCTAATAATGTTGGCTAACCAAACACCCATTAGGCCCAGGGTATGCTAACAGATGTCATTGTAAAGGTGAGAGATTGCTACTACCCGGTGGATTTTCTGGTACTAGATTACACTTATTCTATTGAGAATGCACCACATTCAGTCATCTTGGGTAGGCCGTTTCTAGCTACTGCACAGGCAGTCCTAGATTGTGAGCTAGGAATGGTGAACATGAAGTTTGGTGAGAAGGTTTTGAACTTAAATATGTTTTCTATTGTTACTAACCCTTCCATCAAGGAAGCATGTTTTGCTGTTGACATGTTAAAGGAAGTGAAAGAGGTTGCAGCTAAAGGAAAGAAGAGAAAGAGAAAGAGAAGAGCGAAGAAAAAGAAGGTGGAGAAGACGGTTGAACAAACTGAGATGGATAGTGAAGGTAAGAAGACTGGATGCAGCACACTTGTTGCACAAGTGTGGGGATGCGGGAAGGTGTGTCAAGTTTCCCGGCAAGAGTTGAAACACCCCACAAGGCCACCATAAGTCAAGCTATTCAGGTTGCATCTTCTCTTGTACAGTTTGTTTCTTGTTTTCTTTTGAGTAGTTCGGTTGGGTGGTAGGGTGGAGCTTATGATATGTTAATGTTTATGTGTCGGGGTTGAATTAAGGAGGTGTTAGTAACATAAAAATAAAAAATATATTTTCAACTTTTTGAGTCTTTTTTTTTTGTTTATTTTGTTCTTTTCAAAACCATACATTGAGGACAATGTATCTCAAGTGTGGGGATGGGGAGAAATTTTGAAGTTTTTTTAAAAAAAAAAAATTCAAGCAAAACAATGTGAGAATTTGAACACCTCGGACTAACTCCGAATGATGCATCGGCAACCTTAATCATTCTTATTCTTGGTGAGAGTTGAAGCCACACTTGTAGATAAATAACACATTTCTTTGAGAGAGTGGCAACAGGTGGGGGTGCATTAGAACTTGTGCTTGAATACGATCCGAGACTTTAAGTTGGATGTGAATGTGAAAGAAATAAGGGCAATTAAGTAGCCTCGTCTTTGATGTGTGCGAGTGTGGGATTTGGGAGGTTGGACCTCATAAATTATATATATGAGCTTGGTTGCGAGAGGAGCGGGGGTTTGGACATTTAGTTGCCCAATGTTGTGCCTAAAAACCTATCGTTTGTTACCCCTTAGCTAGTTACTTCAAAATTTACCCAACTTGACCTGGTCTTATAGTGTTAGTAGTTGTTTAGTAGTTGTAATCATCTTCAATGCTAGGTTGAATGTTTGCGTGAAGATTTCGTGTTTGTTTATTGTTATTAAAGAAAATATATATAAAAAAAATTTGAAAAAGAAAAGGGGAGAAAAATGAACGAAGAAAAAGAAAGAGAAAAATTAAAAAAAAAGAAAAAAAAGAATTAAAGTTGAGTACCCTTGTTCATAGTATTAGGTTTGGTAGTTAGTGGTTATGTTATTATGTAATAAAAGACCAGGTTAAGTTTTCGCTTCTTCATATATATTCCATTTCCTACCTATACACCTAGCCACGTTACAACCTTGAAGTCCCTTTGATATGCATTCATGTTTGGCAAATGTTAAGAGAAGGGTCGATTTAGGTACAAGCTTATAGTTATGCAACCACCGTTTGCCTTTTGTGTGTCTAGCTCATGGACGCTAGTGCTTACTTGTCGCCGAGAGGAGAGACATAGCGAGGGGTGTGTCATTTTGGTTGTTACGAAAGGGTTAGTAAAAAGTATTACATGTTTATGCTTGGGTTACATTGATCGCTTGTTTGAAATTGATTAGATATGTTGCTTGGGACAAGCAACGGTTAAGTGTGGGGATGTGACGGGTGGTTCAAGGAACAACCCTTTTATGATGTTAAAACGCGTAACATTCTCTCATTTAATCGTGTAATTATCTTGAATTAGATAACTACAGTTGCTTATGTTTCAGGTATCTTGGGAGCTAAAAATGGAGAAACCGTTGTTAGCGTGGAACGGAGTGGACGTGCGTGGAAAGAAGAAAAGAAGAAACAGAAAGTTCAGGGCTCTACCGTACCTTACGGTAGCCACCGTAAGGTACGGTAGACTCCAAACATACATAATTTCCACCGTATAACAGAAGGTTTCCACCGTACAATCCTTGTGGCTACCGTAACTTACGGTGGCTACCGTAAGTTACGGTAGAGGCGATTTCCTGGCAAGTGGATTCACTTATTAAAATCACAAGTGGATGCCTTTTTGCTCAAAATATGGAAAGGTGACGAGTTTTTGGGAGAATGTTGGGAACTTTTGGCTGGCAATTCTTTGTTTAAAAGGATTGAAAGACAAGGGAATGGGGCAGATCTCCTTTGAGGAATCTCTTTTGAACAAGAATCATTCGGGTGATGAGAATTGAAGTTTTCTTTGGCTAAGCTTTTGTTGATCTTCTTAGATGTGTGGAAGAACAAGATCTTGTGGTACTTTAATCCTTGCTACTTTATTTTGATTGTTATGAATTGTATCTTGAATCTTGTTTTCATGCATAAAACTATGAGTGGCTAATCTTCTTGTGTGTTTCCTTTTGGTTTGAAGGATTTGTAACTTTGATCATGTTGGTGTTTTCTATTTATGGGATGATGAAATTGATCTTATGATTGTTTTATCATGATGATTGTGTATTATGTGTAATGGGTCATTCATAAATTGCTTAACTTTAACCATACGTTCTTGATGCCATAGACAAATCTTAATTTAGTGGAAAGGTTGGGTAATTTGATAGTGATACTGATTATCGAGAGATAACCTTGCTAATACAAGTACTTAGTCCTCTTTGATCACACATAAGCACACACTCATGAACCATGTCTATGTGGTTCTTCCCAATTAACACCAATATCATCATTTGTTGAAATCCGGATACCAAAGGGAAACATATTTCTCATTACTGATTTATACAAATCAATTTACTTTTATTTCTTGCTTTAAAGCCAATTCAACAAATCAGCAGATTATTGAACCTTAATTATTTATCATCTTAGTTAAATTTAGGTAATTGCAATTTGAATTAAGTTTAACACATATTCCACAAACTCCCTGTGTTCGATACCCACTTACCGCTAGCTAATTAGTAGTATTTGGTTTTAAATTTGATTGAGACTTTGACCTCACATCACGTACGTACGTATGTATGTATGTATGTATGCATGTATGTATGTATGCATGCATGTATATATGTATGTATGCATGTATGTATGTATGCATGCATGCATGTATGCATATGTATGTGTGTATGTGTGTAGGTATGTATGTGTGTATGCATGTATGTATGTATGTATGTATGTATGTATGTATGTATGTATGTATGTATGTATGTATGTATGTATGTATGTATGTATGTATGTATGTATGTATGTATGTACGTACGTACGTATGTATGTATGTATGTACGTACGTACTATGTATGTATGTGTGTAGGTGTGTATGTATGTCTGTATGTATGTGTGTAGGTGCGTGTATGTATGTGTGTATGTATGCATGTGTGTTGTATACGTGTAAAGATTTTTGCGTATAATTTTTGAGTATAAGTTATATTTTATAACTGATTAACCGACCATTTTAAATATTAATTAACTAATAAAACATATAAAATAAACATAAACTGATAATAAACATATAAGATAAACATAAACTGATAATATAAATAACAAAGTTTTTAAAATACATAACAAAATAAAAATTACAATGCTGTAAAAACTACGGCGAGTCTGGGTAATGTCGAGGCGGTGGTAACTTCGGAGGATCAATACCAGCAGCACGGGCTCGCGCAATCTCTAGCTGAACGTGCCACTCCATAAGATCCTCAACTCGATCGAGCCGACGACTCGGCTGCCGTAAACTCGTAGAAATGTCCTGTATAAATGTCTCCATATGTGCAGGCAGCCTCACATCTCTATAAATATGTCGAGGGAACTGTGGCTGAGGTGGCGACTGATGTGGCTGAGGTGATGACTGATCATGTAGCTGCTCGTCGGGTGTGGCTGATCATGCGGAATATGCCCGTATAGGGTACCCACGTATGAGTCATAAGCCACGTATAGGACGAATATAAGTAAATGTGGATAAAAACTCCACAGTCAGCTCACGGTAAGACGGTAAAAACGCGATCTCAAATAGACGACTCCATGGCGTATCGTCTCCGATAATACCAGCAAGTCTATCGCTCTCCGAGCTTGGCCATAACCTCCCAATCGATGTCCTTTTGATGATCGATCTTCATACGTATAAATTTTGAGCACTTAGCGTGCTCAATGGAACCGGCCTCAAACTGCAGCCAAGGATGATCAACAATAAGGTCAACAACGTCAGCCTCAACATTAGAATCAGAAGACATATCTGCATAAGAAAACAAATAGGTCAAAAATAACGTATAGGTCAACCACCCCCCTATACGCCGCGTATAGAGCTATACGCCGCGTATAGGGTACCCGCGTATGGGTCATAAGCCACGTATAGATCAAC